>BPLS01024361.1:0-13978 GCA_019656275.1 Rhododendron kiyosumense | reverse complement strand
TATTATTTCAATTTTTAGAAAAGATAAAGGAAAATAGAGAAAAGGATGATCAAAACCAAAAAAGTACTACGTATCAGAGAAAAAGCAAGAGAGTATGTTACTGAGAACAATGAATTCCGGGTTCCGAGTGACTCACCGGCAAAGGCGATGACTATTTGTGGCCGGACAATCAAAGGGGAGGCTTTGATGAGAGAGAGAGAGGGGGCAGTGACTACTGGGTTTTTTTCTTTTTATCAACAAAACAAAAGCTGATTGGTAGGGAAAAAAACAAATTGATGGCGTTTTTGTAATATATTTGTAAAAGTGTGAGTGCTTTCTTAAGAGAGTTGGAGAGCATATATCAACCCTTGGATCAAACAAATCTGAGCCGTTCCAATAACTTGTCCCCACACCCTTATATTTTATAATAGAGATACTCATAGTGGAAATGATTGCTACATATAAACGAAAATGTATCCATATATAAATGTAGACGGTTACATTTTGTTTATTAAACCACTAGCATTGTGTTTGTTCCCACTTTTTTTGTCTCTAGATCTCCATTTTTGTTTTTTAGGTTTGAGCAAATTAAGTTTGCATGATAAATCAATCTTAGCTCAAAGGTTGGACCACAACAATTAAAATTGTGTGAAATGTGGTTGCTGTTAAAAAATAGTAATGTAAGTTGGTATAGATATACGATTAAAAACTAGCAGTGTGCCCGTTTGATGTACGAAAAAAAAAAAAAACACATCATGAACATTCTTTTGTTGCTCCATGCATCGAACGGGTACAACGCTAGAAGTGCTCCAAGCATTATAGGAATGTAATTGTGTTTAATGAAATGAGTAAAAAATGACATTAATCTCCAAGCATACCAAGGTTGATTTTAATCTCTAAACTAGCGTTCAACCCATTCTATGCACGGGCAAAACTATCCCGTTCTAACGTTGTGCATGTTCGAATCTACTTTTTTTAACTGTCCTGTGCATCGAACGGGCACAACATTATAATGGATTAGTTTTGCCCATGCATAGAACGGATTGAACGCTAGTAGGATTTTAAAATCGAGTTTTAGGCCGTGATTATGGAATTCCATGCAATCCAACATTCCCACTGTTTCACGCAAGCCCAATCTCTTCACACTTGGGCTCTAGGCCTAAATATCTAGATTGGTGATTTCCTGTGGGCCCTAGATTGAATATTGAATTTCTGATATGTACGCTATTTCCCAAAACAATAATTTTGTGCAGTTTGTGCGGGACCCACCTCTCACAGGTGTGTATTTGGGTTTGATGCTAGCAAATTTGATTTAAGATATTGATTGAGATCTTTTCTGCGAACAAAAGTCAAAAAATTTATCAAGAAAATACTTTATTTTATTGCTCTAAAAAGTTACACGATTATGTTACCTTAAACCTTACCCGGATTGGGAGATACTATCAAGTGGCTGTTCATTTTGGTAATCAACAGTTAGGATCTTAACCGAACAATGAACTGTTCAGATCTCTATGCGCGCAGATTACCCCATACTAGTTGCCCCACTTCATAAGTCCCTATCCAATGATATCATTTTATTCAGTAGTCCTTTTCTACTTTTCAAGTTGCAGCCACCACATTATCATGGGACTGTTGCTACATGTTACAAGTTCATATAATTCAACGAAACTAGGCCCAATTCCATTCTTCGGAAAATGAAACATATCGGCTTTGTTCGGTTAACAATTCAGTTTTAGTTTTAGTTTTGTTTTTAGTCATTACCCTATTTCTTTCTACAATCATTACCATATTTCTCCAATTATTACTTTTTCATCTCTCTTTATCTCTCTCCAATCATTATCCCTATCTTCAATCATTACTCTATTTCTCTCTTCACCCACTATCAATACTAAACTAAACTAAACTCTCAACCAAACAAAACCGATGATCTTTAACCACGCACAAAATTCCATTAACGTGTCTCACCATTATTGAAAGTTTGGTTGGACTTCATTTGTAAAGACCTATCAATAAGATTATTGACAGTTGTTACTCTTTCAACTTCGATTTTAAGGGTATGTTTCACTAACTGAAATAAGAACTTACTTTCAAGGCATGTTCTTAAGGGCATGTTTCAAATAAGTACTACTTTTTTTTTTTGGAATTTAAGGTAATGTATTATGAGGAAATAACTTGTTTCGTAAAATAGAAAAAAATACTTAAAAAAATAAAAATCTTAGCAAAACGAGGCCTAACTCTTCTTTCCATTCAAGTTTTGGTAGGTACATAATTGCATCCAGACCATATTGTTTCATTAAACGAATCTATGTACATTTGTTGATGTTATAATCACGCCCGCATCTCTTCAAAAGATGCAAGTTTTCCATTTCGACTATCAAACCATGTTTGGTGAGAGAGTGCTGAATAAACATGACTTTTTTCGAGTAGAATGACACATTTGATCCGGCACGTGAAGTTATAATCTCAGTAGAGTGTTGTCGCAATACTTGCGCATGCCCTTCACAATAACAGAAAGTCAGAAACAGTAGAGTGTTGTGAGGGTACGTAGATAGCTAGTGCAGAATGCCAGAATGTAACAGAGATATGGGCTGAGGGCCCTGATGGGGGCCACTTGTGTGGGAATAAAGCTTTGGCTGCAGCTACAAGCCCAATTCTGGGTCTGCCCAACAATTCTTTGGCTGTCTTAACCATGTGACTTGTCTCTGTCTAGCCTCAACTGTCAACCAGTTCAAGTGTGAACAATGAACATGTTAAGCCCCCAACTTTCCATGCAATAATTCTTGTAGCAGACAGATGTTGAAGAGTTTGAATTCTTTGAACCGAAGAGAGTTGTATAGTCCGTACAATCGTGGTAGTTCAAGACAAATTTTATTTGTTCAGATTTGTTAAAAAGCTCTTTTCGGAAAGAATAGATACTTAATGGAAAATGTTTTTTAGCAAATCTGGACCATTAAATGCCAAGAAGGACGCAGTCCTCATTGAACTATAGAGAAGCCGGAGCAATGTTGAAGTGCTAAAGGGTATTGCGTATTGCAACAGTTTGACAGAGGTAAATAGGTAGACAGTTTAACTCTATGTGTTTTATAGAGAGAATGGTTCTAGAACTCAAGTCTAAGCTTGAAATGAGGCAAATAGCACTTGCCATCGTGCTAAGTTACAATCCCATAGAAAGTGGCATGATTTTTGAGTTGTTTCAAAAATGGCCAAAACTCAAAAAAAGCTTAAAAAGGCTCATCCCTTTAAAAGTTTGAGTATTAAGAACCAAGCGGATAGCCAGGTGGTCCAAGAATCCCACACCTGAATTGCTGCCTCTATATTCTTGAAGATAAGTTCTGGTTTCAAACTTATGCCTAGGGCTGTAAATGAACTGAATCATTCGCGAACTGTTCGAGGCTCGGTTCGGTAAGAGCTCGTTCGAGTTCGATTCGTCTGCTAAGCGAACTGAACCTGAACCTCAATTCTAGGCTCGTTCCGTAAATGAGCCGAATCTGAGCCTAACGGTATTCGGCTCGGTTAGGTTCGCGAACCTATACTTAAATTTAATTAATAATTTAATAGAGGTCTATTTGTAAATATAAAAAATTTTAAGGTTGTATATATAATTCAATACTTATTTTTCTCCCAAATTCTATACGATCAATGAGAGAGTTTGGGTTTGCTTGAGTTTAATAAGCTGAGCTGAATCAAACCTAAGTCTTGACGAGCTCAATTCGAGCTTATATTCAGCTTGGCTTGATTCATTTGTGTTTAATGAGCCAAACTTGAGTCAAGATGTTCAAGTTCGAATTGGATTCGAGCCGAATTCGAGCCAGATTAGTACCTTAACGAACCCAACTGAGCCGAACGCGAGCCGAACTCGAGCCAGACTAGTACCTTTACGAACCCAACCGAGCCGAACCAGAGCCTTGAAAAATTTTAACGAGCCGAACTCGAGCCAAGTTCTTTAGGCTCGAATCGAACCCGAGCCGAACTCATACCTTAACGAACCCGAGCCGAACTTATCAGGGTTCGGCTCGATTCGGTTCGTTTACAGCCCTACTTATGCCATCCTAATGTTCCTTGAACATTTCTAAGTGACAAGCAATTTGCGGCTCATCTTGCCACAGGTTTGATCAAGTCTTTAAAATTACAAACCCGTCTCTACCTTATAAAAACTACCCCAAGTTCGTCCCATTGGCATCGGGTAGACAGAAATCCATCGTCATTCTGTGGATTTTTTAATTTTATTTTCAAGCTGTTGAGAAATAGGTTACAGACTAGTCTAGAATTGTGTAGAATGATTAATCTCAAATTATGTGATGATCTGCTGCTACTTTTGCAACATCCACTGCCTAAATCATGTTACTCTCACTGAATGATATCACTGACAATACCAGGGGCTCTCATTATTGACGTACACAAACTAGTGCTGAGAAACAAAAGTAGATAGCTCAGTTTATATCTTTCCCACTTAAAAGATGCATGAACACAGATTCGGACACGTTGACACAATAATTTTAAATAAATAGGGATATGAACATGGTGGCGGACTGGGCAAGAATTAATAAGTACATACTACCTCCATCCCAAAATATTTGTCTAGTCTGCAAAACAAAGACTCAAAAAATAATGTATTTCTTTCAAGAAAAAATTCAAATTTTTTTTATAAATTAAAAAAACTCATCGATATCTAGTGAATTATTGAAAAATTTTAAAATTTTTCTTCCAGGAATTGTATTATTTTTACGTTCTCGTTTTGCAGATCGGACAAACATTATGGGACGGAGGGAGTATGTTTTTATTTTCCGTTAATACCATTGTTGCATAGTATCACGAACACCCAAACCCAATAGAAACCAACACTTAGAACAAAAATAAAACCCAACACTGCTTCAATGTAGTTAGTAATATATTTGGACCTAATTCAAATCTATTACTAATGTTGTAAATCTTGTGGAGTATTTTATGTCATAATTTCCTGATTAGAAGAAGCTACCTTGGACCTAATTCAGTTGGTATTAGTGAGTGCTGGAATCCTGCTGCTGTTAATGGTGTTTTATTTCTGATAATATTTCCGCTGGTTGTGTCTGGGAAGATGTGAGTAGTTTGCGCTGGAGATGCGAAAGGGAAGGGTTGATTCAGGGCAAAGGTGTATGTGGTTTATGCAGAAGATATGAAGGGAATGAAGGTTGATTCTGGGCAAAGCTAATGAAGCCAATGATGCTGGTTTTCCCACTGCTGGGGACGATGTGTTCTGTACCGTTTCGATTTTAGCGAATGTCCCCAAAGGGACTGCTGGGGATGATGTTTGGTGCATCTTTGGCGCTGGTTTTATCAGTGTTTGGCGGCAACTTAAGCGGTGACTATATGAAGTGGGTCCTGACATGAAATGGGCGTAAATTTGAACGCGGAAGTTGAATATTACTCGAATTGATTGTGTATTGAGTTGTTTGCAGTTTTCAGTTCTTATATATTTCCTCTGGTTGGCTCCTGCCAACTGCATGCATTAAACTTTCCATTTCCTTTTTGGGTACGGGGTATAATGTTTTATCTTCGTCGTGATGCCCACAAGGTGTTTTCATCGTTGTGATGCCGCCTTGCTTCCGACCCCTTCAATCTTCGTAAACATCATTCAAGGACCAATAAATTCCTTTGTTGACGTCCAAAAAATGAATCTACAACAAAAGTATCAACCTCATGATCATTCAAGAGGGAAATCAACAAAAGCCAAAAAAAAAGCAAAGGTTAATGGGACTTGAAACATAATTACCACCATCCAAAACAGCGGACTTTTGCTTTTTTGGGAACAATCAACAAAAAGTTGATCAAATGTGGTGCAGCTGCAGCTGCAAGAGTCTGGAATAAGCCCCGTCGTGTCGGCTTACAAGTTCCGAATGGCTACCTTGTTCAACAATCCGCCCGTCCTGAATCACTGCAATTGTATCCACTCTCCTAATCGTCGACAACCGGTGGGCCACGAGCAAGGTGGTCCGACCCCTAATGAGCCTCTCAAGCGCCTCTTGTAACACACTCTCGGATTCTGCATCGAGCGCACTAGTGGCCTCGTCCAGTAAAAGTATTCTGGGGTCCTTTAGAACTGCCCGTGCAATGGCAATTCTCTGTTTTTGCCCTCCAGAGATCTGAACCCCTCTCTCACCAACCGGGGTTTTGTACCCCTCCGGTAATCCGCTAATGAAGGCATGCACATTTGCCACTCGCGCAGCTTCAATGACCTCTGCTTCAGTTGCTCCGTCTTTCCCATAGGTAATGTTGTCGAAAATGGTTGCTGCGAAGAGGGCTGGTTCTTGAGAAACCAATCCTATTTTAAGCCTGAGTGACTTTAAGTTCAACCGCTTGATGTCGTTTCCGTCTATCATAACTGTACCTGCCGAAGGGTCGTAGAATCGTTCTATTAATGCAATTACGGAACTTTTCCCGGACCCACTTTCTCCAACAAGGGCTTGGCTCTGGCCGGCTTGGATCCTAAGATTGAAGTCCTTGAAAATGAGAACGTCCGGGCGTGATGGGTACGAAAAGTCCACGTGGCAAAGCTCGATTTCACCATGGACTGAGTCAACATGTTCAGCATCTGGATCATCCGCGTCAATCTTGGTAGAACGGTCAATGATGGAAAATATGGATCCGATGGTTTGACTGCTCCCAATTATCTCAGGGGCAAGACCAAGGGTTTCAGCAACCGAATTGGCTGCCATGACTAGGATGACAACCACCTTGACGACTTTTGAGACGGTTGAGACGCCTTTTTCGATAAGGTGGACTCCGTACCAAAAGAATAGGGCTTGAGCAGAGTAAAGAGTGAGCTGAGAGAGGCCGAAGAGGACGCCAGCCGTTTGGCTGCGGCTGAGGCTTCGGAGCTGGGGTACACGGAGCTCGTGGCAGAAGAGGGAGAGGATCTTGTCTTGGGCATTGAAGGCAGCAACAGTTCGGATATTGCTCACTCCTTCCGCTGCTATCATGCTTGTCTTTGCATGGGCCTTGGCTGTGTCTCCGGCGAAGCCTTTGAGGGAGAGTTGCTGTGTATTGTGGAAAACAGAAAAAAAAAGGAGTATGAATTTAGCTGTCAGAACATTGTTTCATTGGCCTAGAAATAAACAAAAAATGAAGTTCGATATTTCTGTAATCAACTCTTATCAAAGAAAACGAAAAATGATAGCATCTTACCAACTTATATTAGCAATTTTTTACCATAAATTGCCAAGATGTGTGGCCGAGAATTGGAATGTCAAATCCAGTCCAAAATGAGGATTGGAGAGAATCTAAACCGTTTCTAAAATTACCATTTGATCTTTCAAATTTTTTCCATCAAATTGTAATACCGACAATATGCTTTTATTTTTTGACATCAAACGGATGTTGGTCGGACGTCAAGCTACATCTTCTGATCTAGGCTCTGTTGGCAGTACATTAGAAAATTGATCAAGCGGGTTCAGCAACTCGCTCAAGCGAGTTTGAAGTCAATTGAGCGACTTTGGTGGATCACAGTACTGAGCACCAGAAGCTATGAAGGCATATCCTCTACCTTCTATGTATCCTTTAGTTATGCTGAGGATATTAAACTTTCTCAGCTTTCAACAACCAATATGAGCGAAGCCTTTTGGAGGATTCCTAGGTAAGATCAAGTCTGTAGATGGATATCCAGAACGTAATTGGAAGGCTAGTAGATGTAAGGCACACAGGTGCAGCAATCATGCATCGGAGTGGTGAGCGGGGTACAGTGCACTAACTTATATTAAACTTTTGCAGTATTATACTGAGAAAGTAGTGAAGATAGATTCCAGGGAACCAAAATAAGACTGAAATCATACACTATGAACAACAACAAAAATGGAAAATACCCAAAACGACCTCCTTGGACTTTTGGGACAACCCACAAGAGAATTATAAAGGGTCTAGTCGTGTAGCAGTCTCTGTGCATACCTGACAAAAAAGGCTAAGACAAGAAGAGGGAAGGTGGCTAATGTGAGAAGGGAAATCCTCCATTCCACCATGAAAGCAACTATGAATGAAGTGAGAAGGGATGTCATATTTTGCAGCATAACTGAGATCCTCTCACAAATGGCAGATTTCATATCAGTAGCATCCATGGCTAGGCGAGCTGCCACGAGACTTGAGTTGTGTTCCTCTTCGTCGTACCACCCGACTTCATTCCTCAGTATCGCTGACAAAAGAAAAAAACATACCATAAAAAAGAATCCATAGTGCCTTACCTACATCACACAAGACATGAAAAATGACATTTTGTACACAATCAGTATGCTGCTTATAATTGTGAAATTATCCCACACACCACGAAAATACATTTTCAATACCACTTTTGGTGACTAAGGTTGTGTTTAGTTACCGAAAGGTAACAAAACAGTTACTAAAGGCTATGTTAATTGCTATAGGTTTAATCTTTATTAACTAACGTGGTGGTCTCCCAATGGTTGGCAGTTGGCACCAATACTAATTTTTGAGACACAACGCTGGAGATATATTTTGTTGTTGTTCATTTTCCTAAGTTACATGAATTGTAACGAATAGAGTACATTCATGAATGAATATACCTGCAAGCATCATCCTTCTCACTCTTGTAGCGAGATTCTCTCCCATAATACTGAAGAAATAATGTTGTATGAAATAAGCCACCACCGCGTAAAGACCTGTGCCAAGGAAAATGATAACATACTCCTTTGTCTTCCTCTCCATGATTGCATGATTTCTGTAGTAGAATACCTCAAACATATTGCTCATTGCAATGGAGATTATCGGGCTGATAAAACCACAGAGAATTGATCCAACTGCACCCATTATGGCACAAGGCCATTCCGGAGCATTGAGCTTGAGAAGCCGGAAGAAGTACCGTTGTGGGGCTGAATTTTCCATTTTTGTTTTGACATTTGAGACCATCTCTGTCTGACAACCAACTCCAGTGTTGTACGGATCGCTTAAATTCCTCAACCTGCTAGAATGAATGTTAGGAGATTTTGGGGATTGCGAATGGCCTAGTCGTGGTGAGCACGTCTGACTGGATGAAGGATTAGAGAAGTAGTGGTTTCCCATCGTTTCTTGGAATCGGCATAATGAAGCGAAGGCCCCACCTTTTGAAATTAGTTCTTCGTGGGTTCCTGTCTCAACGACTTGGCCTTGCTGTATAACGGCAATTGAATCAACGTTTCTAATGGTGGAGAAGCGATGGGCGACAACCACACTTGTCCTCCCAACCATGAGGTGGTCTAGAGCATCTTGAACAATGCTCTCGGAACCTGCATCGAGGGCACTTGTTGCTTCGTCAAGGAGAAGGATCTTTGGGTTTTTCATCATAGCTCTTGCTATTGCGATTCTCTGCTTTTGGCCACCAGAGAGTTGAACTCCTCTTTCTCCCACCTGGTTTGCAATTGAAAGGACTTGGTATTGATTTAGAAGCCTCAAACTTTTTTTTTTCTTAACTTTATAGGAAATAGAAATTTAAAAAATACAGAAAATGCAAGCCTGAGTCCAAATGATAAATATCCAGCTCTGTACACTATTATTGTTATTACTGGTAGACTAGGGAATGTAAACCAACCTGGGTGTTATATCCATTAGGAAGCAAGGTAATGAACTTATGTGCATTTGCAGCAGAAGCAGCTGCTTCTACTTCAATCATTGTTGCATCAGGATTTGCATACAGAATGTTCTCAGCTATGGTGGTAGCAAACAAAGCAGGTTCTTGATTCACCAGTCCAATTTGATCGCGCAACCATCTCAGCTGTAGTGTCTTTATATCCACGTTGTCAAGTAAAATTTGCCCTATTCAGCAAATACATATGTAATTAGTATAACATCGACTATCATGTCAATTCGATCAGTGTTCCATGATTTTCATCATCATAGAAGTATTGTAGTTACCGTCATTAGGATCGTAGAACCGTTCTATCAAGGAGACAATGGTACTTTTTCCTGATCCACTTCCACCAACAACAGCAATCGTCTTTCCGGCAGGAAAGAAAATTGAAAAATCCCTCAATATGATAACATCTGGTCGCGATGGGTACCTGAAAGTTACATCTTTGAACTCTATGTTCCCACTGAACTCAGCTATGCATTTACCGATGGAAGGATCTTGAATTATAGTTGGTCTCTGCTTGATTATCTCCATTAACCTGTACCCAGCAACTCTGCCTTTGCTAAATGCCCCAAGCTTTGAAAATGACTGACCTAAGCTCCTGTGTAATTCATTATTTCTTAATCAGTATATTCTCCAGAATGGGAGTTATTCAACTGAAAGTAGAGGTTTTAGGTTAAGATCTTACACGCCCCCAACAACGGAAGATAAGATAGCGGTGAATGCCTTCCCTCCATCTGTTTGCCCATTTCGGACAGAAACACCAGCGTACCAAAAGACTACGGCCCATGACATCCATAGTATTCCATAAGTGCATCCCAGCCCTAGTCCTTTAGCCATGCCAGCCTTATATCCAAGCCTCAATGTGTGCTGTATTGCATCTGAATAGGAATTGAGGGCCTTGCTCTCGCCAACATACGAGTAGACGGTCCTAACTTGAGCAATGGCCTATATAGACAATGTTAAATCATGCCAATTGTAGTACACTAAAATTAATACAGAGGCCTGTCACTAAACAAAAAAATTTAGAGCTCCAATATTTTTGAGTCATTAATTCGTTAACTTTGTTGCCCATGTAAGATCATCGTTTGATCTGCCGAAAAAGGCCAACTATAGAACAGGAGAAAAGGTAAATATCTTTTACAACTGTAGCGCATGTAAGATGTAATAGCATCGTTCGAATAGGAAAAAACAACCTGCTCAGCGATGATACCAGCATCTGCATACGATTCACGGCTCTTGGATGTGAGACCTGTTAGAATATATGCAAACAAGCCCCCGGCTAAGGCGATTCCTGGAATCACTGCCACACTGAGTAAAGCTAACCTCCATACTAATGCAAAACCAACCACCAGTCCGGCCACAAAAGTGGAGATATAATGGATGAAATTTCCCACCTAAAATTCCAATAATCATAATAAGGAAAATTATAGTTCAATAGTATTCAGTTTCCACAGAAATACAGATTTTCATCTTGCATATGGGAAAACTCGGGGTAAAATCTCCTCCATTGTTTATAGATCAGTTTAATTGCTTTCAGAATGTGGTGTGTACATGTGGCTCTGCCAATATTATTGGTCCCTACCATAATACTCTAAACTGGATTCTGCATGTGAGGATGAGAATTGTGCAACCCAACTGCGGAACCTCACAGAGAGGATGACACAAATTAACTGAGATTTTGTTTTATGAAAGTGTTTGGCGATCCAATTATTTTTTAGATTCTTGATTGTGAACTGTACATTACAAATTTTTTATTAAATTGAGAATCTGTCAAAGTGTTTGAATGATACATGCTAAATAAAGTTTTTAAAGCATCATGAGAGTGAAAGTAAAAACCGAAGCTAAAAGCTTCTCCAAATATGAGTTTCGGATTATAGATGCACTCTCTAGTTCTTTCTGACAGAATTCATTCCCTAATCAGCTCCCAAACACTCAAAATACAAAATGCAAAAAAGGAGTCCAAACACTCAAAATGCACTCACCCTTACCACTTGGCCAACGATTGCTTGTAACTAAACATTTAGTATAGTGTTTTGATTCATTCCCATTTAGGGTTTTCCATGTATAGCGTATAGTGTTTTGATGTGTTTTGATAATTAATACCTGTCAAGGACATTTTGTTTATTAACAAATATTCTTAGCATGTCCTTAAATGATATTAATTATCAAAAAGGCCGTCATTTTCCCTAATTTACTTTAGCATAAATTACTTTAGCATAAATTGAGATATAGAAGTAGTATGTACGGATTTAGGGAGGGAGGTGAGGGAGGGAGGGAGGGAGCATACCTTCTCACTAATGGCATCTTGAACAAGAAGTGTATCCGTTGAGACACTGAAAACAATATCCCCAGTTCTGGCATCTGTATCAAAGAATCCAACGTCCTGCTTCAACACTGCCTCCAAATATTTCTTTCTCCAAGTACCCACTTGCCTCTCTCCAGTATAAATCCAACAAGCAATCTCTGTTGATACAAACCCATCAATTTTCCAATAAAACAAATTTAACCCAACTAATAGTCAAAATAAGCAATCTCTCGCTATGTTCGGTTGCTAGTTTAGTTTTAATTTTATTTCCAATCATTATCCTGTATTTTTTCTCTTTCTCTGATCACTATTCTATATTTTCAATTATTAATTTTTTTTTCTCTCTATTTCTCTCCAATCATTATTCCTCTATCTAATTATTATTCTATTTCTCTCTCATCTTATATTTAGATAATTACTCTAACTTTATACGACCCAATTAATTGAGGGGAATGACTTTGGTGTCCCCGGTCATTTTGGGGACACCGTAACTTTTGGCATAACAAAACCATTATAAGCATAACCAAATTCATTACAAGTATAACCAAAACTATTATAAGTATAACCAAAACCATAACAAGGCATAACTTGGTTGGTTATGCCTTGGTTGATTTTTGGTTATGCCTTGATTGGTTTTTGGTTATACCTTGGTTATGCCATGTTATGGTTCTATTATACTTGTAATGATTTTTGTTATGCTTGCAAGGGTTCTGTTATGCCAAAAATTACGGTGTCCCCAAAATGACCGGGGACACCATAGCAAACTCACTTTGATTTGATTTAGTTTAGTCCGACTTTATCCAAAATATTTGTAATAAACAATTATGGGAAAATTTCTGCTTTCAATCACAACTCCAATTTTTTTTGGAAACGGCAAAGAAAATTTTACGGCACGACATCCTTAAGCAAAGCCTAACAGTGCCAATCCAAATTTCACAACTGTTTTTGCTAGGACCATCTCAAAAACTATTTAAAACACAAAAAACACGAATTCTTTTTTCCATTGCTCTTTATTTCCCTTGTGTTTTTTTTTTCTTTTTTGATTTATATACTAAAATTCTAAGTAGGTAAATGATGTGGTTGCCATGGAAGAGGAGTACTTTGGGCATTTTAAGTCTAGAGTGGCAAAAATGTAAATACGTAACGGCATGACGGTTGAATTACGAGTCGGACCTATGTGGGTTCGATCGGAAACGGCCCAACGGTCAAGACAAAGGCCATGTGCTGTGTGTTTTTTAGTCGTTCGACGCCGTTTAGGGCTTTGAAGCGGCAATTTTGCCATTTTTGGAAATATTTGATTCGCTTATATCTTTTCGTAGGGAATTCAGTTTCAATCCATTCTTTTTGGAGAAGTCTTATTTTTCTCTATTTTCAAAACTTGAAATAATTTTGGATTTTTCTGAAGTTGGTATTTTTCTCGTTTTCCGGTTAGGGGCCTTAGGGCTAAATAGAGAGCGTTTCTCTAACTTTCTCTAACTTTTAGAGTTACAATTTTTTGACCTAATTTTTTTTAGTATTTGGGTTGGGTAAGACTCTTTTTAGAAAATATTTAGTCCAATTTTTAGAAGCACGGCCCAATCTCTTGAGCATTATTACTAAGACAGTATGACTTTCTACTTATAAAAGATTATTTGCCTTCATTGTTTCCTTCAACTAGCGATGTGGGACTATAGCTGGGAAGCTTTGTTTTGCAACTTGTTTGTCCCATATCAACAGAGCAAATGCTCAATTAGCAAAATACTCACCTATAAAACCCTCTACTCCACCTGTTCCACTTGCTCACAAAGTGGTTGCACGTGAAAGTAACACGTGGGTAGTAAGTATCGGAATTAAAATTAAAATTATTTTAAGGGGAAATTTCAAATTTAAAATATATATATGTATGTATATATATATATATATGTATGTATATATATATATGTATGTATATATATATATATATGTATGTATGTATTAGTCAACGGGATTTAATACTATAGTTTTGGCTTTCTCTGACTGTTTTTTTTTTTTTTTTTCAAAAATTGTCAAGCGTTTAGGGCATCATTTTTAGAACAGGCACCCCAAATACTTTGAGCCAACCCTATTTAAGAGAATTTACATAAGTC
>BPLS01024359.1:0-17860 GCA_019656275.1 Rhododendron kiyosumense | reverse complement strand
TTGTTGTAAGAAAGAAACGTGTCGAATTCAATGTGTGCATGTGTGGTGTCCATTCATTGTCTTTGCATGTAAACGTTCATGTGGACGTACATTGTGGCATATTATGATGAATGTTATGAATTAGTTGTATGTGGAGCATGATGTTATTAAGAAATGTGAAATGAATAGCATAATTGTGAACGATAGAATGATATGAAGAAAGCCACAGATCCACTTTACAGTGTGATGTCGGAAATGGGACGCATAGTCCCTAATGCCCGAAAATGCACTAGAAAGCCATGGATCCACTTTAAAGTGTGATGTTGGAATGAATACGGACGCACGGGGTCCTTACTATCTGGAAATGAGATAGAAACAAGTGACGTAATGAAATTGGAGAACTTTAGAGATTGTTAAGCTATGTGTATATGAGCGGTGTTGGTTTCGAGATCTTATATTCTTGCTCTTGTCCTTGTGGGAAACTTGTCATTGCTTATGTTCTTTCCGGTGCATCTATCATCCCATTTATATATAGCTTGAGCATAAATTTCTCTACTGGGCTAGTGTACATATATAACTCAACCTATTATTATTTTCAGGTACCTCTCAGGGACATTGACATGGAATGCTTGTTGTGCATTTAACCATACTTTTGAAAGCAAGAATTACGATGACATCTTTTGTAAAGTCCTTGTAAAGATGTAATCGTAAGTTCAATTATATTCTTTTGACTTGTGAACATGCAATCTCTAAACTTACTCCCTTTGGACTATTATCTAAGAATTTGGGGTCGGAATGTCATTATTGTAAACTTTTAAACTTGATCGTACTCTTGGTGATTATTGGAAAACTTTTGGAGGCTTTTAGAGATTCAAGGAAGAAAGGAGACATCCTTTATGGATAGTAACCCCACACGAAGATCTGGTGATAATTACAGCCGGTTTCAAGATGGAAAAAATGTTAGGCCATGTTTGGTCCTAATAAATTATTGTTTACATCAAGATCTATGTGGATGCCAAAACTGTGTTCTCTCAAACGCCTTAATCTTAACAGAGTTAAGGCGTAGGGGGGGCAATGTTTATACCCATTTTTGGCACCATGGATCGGGCTTGTCGTGATTGAGATTCTTTTAATTAAATTGGGTCAAGAGTTGAATAATTGATTGGGTGATCCTTGGGCCATTGGTATTTTTCCATTTGGGCCCAAGTGACACGCAGCCCATATTAATTATGGCTCGAGGTCCTTTAAAAGTGTAGCCCACGGTTTGGCCCATGAGGGAAATGATGGTTCGACCCATGGAAGTAGCCCACGGTTTTAGGCTTGTAATATGGTGCCGGTTTGGTTTGACGAACAAGGTCCACTTTTGTAGGGAAATACTTGTTCACTGGCAGTTGAGATTTTTCTCAATTCAAAGGCCAATTGACCAAGTCAATTGGCCATGTGTCATGAAGAGCACAAAAAGGGGGGAAGTTGGGAGATATTTTTACCTAGGCGTGGGACACATGTCAACATTCGAGAGGCCCATTCCCCATGATCGAATTTAACTGCCATTAACCTCTGAGCAACTGCCCATGATCAAGCATGCATGAAAAGTGGAGCAAATCGTGGGACACATGTCAATCAATGGTGCAATGCTGAAATCGGATTCAGGCCTGAATCAGCTTGCTGTTTTGCTTATAAATAGCAGAATTGAAGACAGAAAATGGGTCCAACACCAATCAAAGCTCAACGCTTACAAACAAAGTCTTCCCAGCGAAGCACACTTTCCTACTTTCAGCAAAGTAGATTATCGAATACTTAGTATTCAACCGCATTCGAACTAACTTCTTTAAGTAGTTTGAATTTTACTTTTCTTATACCACTTTATTATCCGGAGTAATAAAGTTTACGTTTTCATGTCTCATTTCCTATACGACTAGGAAATTTTAAGTCTACAACTGTGTGGTAAACCACGAACCTGCTTACGATCTTTAACCTTTGGGTCGTACACAATCGCTCTTATGATAGAAGTCAAGATTCACGGGAATCTTCACCACAAGTTAGGCGCTACAAGTCTTGGCACTCCCGCGCTCAACGCATTCACGCCTGTTGCCAAAAACGCGAGTTTTCAGAAACAACAAATAGTAAATGAGGTGATGGGAGGGGGAGCTTTCCTTTCCTCTCCACTTTGGCTTTCTCTCCATTGGCTTGATCGGAGAGCTTTCTTCTTCATTCACCGTTCTCCACCCTCACCCTATCCCTACAAATCCGGCCAGCCGCCTTGACCCTCCCATCTTCTCCACCGCTGCTCTTTCTCTTTCATGTAGTCGTTGGTGTTCCGTCATTAAGAGGAGCGTCTCAGATTTGTGGATTAGCTTGCAGATGTGGTTGTCGGACTTAATTTGTCTTTGTGCACACTTGATTCGCCGGAGTAGGAGTGCTAGATTGGTTGGGTGTTGATAGTGAGATTGACTTTCTTTTGCATTTTGTTTTTATGTTTTTTTTTTTTTTTTTTGCTTTGGTTGATTTTTTTCCCTATATTTCTTTTGTGAAGTGTTTCTCTCCAGCTTCTTGCCGTGAATCTTTCTCCCTTGTTTTTCGGGTTTTAATCCTAAATCTTCCATTCATAAATGTAAGTTTGCTATTCTATTTTGAGACCTTTCAAATGCTAATCCCTCTTAGAGTGTCAAAAATCTGTAACTGCATAGTTTCAAAAAAATTACCATAGATTGTACTTCAAAAGAGTTACGATAAGGGTGACAATGAGGGATAATAAAATAAATGAAACAGTAAGGCCTAAAATGTAATGATTACATGTTCTTAAAGAGTTAAATCACTAAGAGGACCGTAGAGACCCGTATTTAATTTTTGGAATTTGTTTAAAGATTTGATTAATATTGGAATATGGAATAAATGAGGGATTTATTGAATTATTTGATTTGGGGTTAATGAGTTAGGATTGTTATTTGAAGGAGTGTTTGTGCAATATATATATATATATAAGGGGTGTGTGTGTGTGTGTTGTGTAGGAGATAAATCTCCAATCTCCTATCTCTCTCTCTCCCGATGCTTTTCCCTCTCTCTCGGCACCTCAATCTCTCTCTCTCTCTCTCAGTCTCTCATACCAAAACCAACTGTCTAAGCTCAAAACCCATGGCAATCAACTTCCATTCCGCTCTCTAGATGCAATTTCAAGCTTGTGGTTCGTTGGATAGATCTCGGAGAGGAGTATTCTTGGAGGATTTCGAATTCAAAAGCTAGGGCTCGATCAATCTCATTGGGTTTCGTTCTCTAAGTTGAGGTAGAGATTTCTTGCTATATCTATGTGTTTCTGTGATGATTTTGTGCTTTGTTTGTACCATAGATTGTTGCGTTTTGTTGTTGGATTGATCCTTCAAAATCTGGAGAAATCGCTGCTCATAACGTCACTATATCGATACGAGCTTTTTCATTGTATCAATACCATTTCCTTATCCTGAATCCAGTAGCATCAGAAGTTCTGATTTGATTGCTGTATCGATACAACCTTTTTGTTGTATCGATACCAGGAGTTTATGGGACAGTTTTGCCCACGTTGTTCCCACTTCGATTGTTTTGATTCCTGATCACTTCTATACGTCTTCAAACCACCTCTAAGCTTGATTTCTCGTACTCAAAGGACTTGTTGATCATTTCCATCTCCTTTGACCTTTGTTGTAAGAAAGAAACGTGTCGAATTCAATGTGTGCATGTGTGGTGTCCATTCATTGTCTTTGCATGTAAACGTTTATGTGGACTTACATTGTGGCATATTATGATGAATGTTATGAATTAGTTGTATGTGAAGCATGATGTTATTAATAAATGTGAAATGGATAGCATAACTGTGAATGATAGAATGATATGAAGAAAGCCACAGATCCACCGTACAGTGTGATGCCAGAAATGGGACGCACAAGGTCCCTAATGCCCGAAATGCACTAGAAAGCCATGGATCCACTTTAAAGTGTGATGCCGGAATGAATACGGATGCACGGGGTCCTTGCTATCTGGAAATGAGATAGAAACAAGTGACGTAATGAAATTGGAGAACTTTAGAGATTGTTAAGCTATGTGTATATGAACAGTGTTGGTTTCGAGATCTTATATTCTTGCTCTTGTCCTTGTGGGAAACTTGTCATTGCTTATGTTCTTTCCAGTGCATCTATCATCCCATTTATACATAGTTTGAGCATAAATTTCTCTACTGAGCTAGTGTAACTCAACCTATTATTATTTTCAGGTACCTGTCATGGACATTGACATGAGTGCTTGTTTTTAAAATCCTTGACATCTTTTATGTTCAATTACCATGACATCTTTTTTAAAATCCTTGTGAAGATGTAATCGTAAGTTCAATTATGTTCTTTTGACTTGTGAACATGCAATCTCTAAACTTGCTCCCTTTGGACTATTATCTAAGAATTTGGGGTCAGAATGTCATTATTGTAAACTTTTAAACTTGATCGTACTCTTGGTGATTATCGGAAAACTTTTGGGGCATTATGATGTATATTCGCGATGAATTTTCATTTAGAAATGTCATCTTTATTTTGTTGAAAATTGAAGACATGACATGAACTAACATTAAGGAACGGAAAGACCGATAGGTAATCTGAACGAGCTCATATGCATGTATGCGTATTTTCCTTCGTCGACCACATCTGGGTGTAAAGGTATTGGAAGGCAAAAACCGTTACGTATCCGTCATATTACGTTATGTAGCAGCCAATTTTTAAATCCTTGTTGGATCCTTCTTTTGCACTGTTGCACACCACATTAACACGCTTGGGACAACTGGCATACAATCGTACTACATATCATTTTATAACCAAAACAATATGGCAAAATCCAAACAGTCTTAAAAGTTCAAATTATCGAGGTTGAAGACAATAAACTTTGGCACTGATCGAGTGAATGGCTTCGGCCGTGGAGTCGATGTCTCAAATAAAAATAATTCCTCGGAATGCAAATAATTGGAGAAGAATCCGAATTTGTCCCATACACGTGAGTTCTACGATGCATTAATTCTTTAGATTCGAGTATTTCGAATAGCTCCAAACACATCTATGCTCCAATCAAGTTTACCATTCTAACACCCGGCACTTCTTGTCACATAATGGTACAGTTGAGCCAAGAAGATGCGTTCAGCGCAGTGTTAAACACGTTCAACGATGCATTCACTGCATTCAACCCTATTTCAGCCGCTGTGTACGCAAGATGCCCCCATTGCTGAAAATGTAATCACATAAGCATTACGAACATGCAACACTGCGAGAAATTGCAACCATGAATATGAAGCTTGAGAGCAGATTTTTTTTGGAAAATACACCAGCGGAAATTTCACAAATGAACGTATTAGTGTGCCATTAATGCATGAAAAATAGGAGCCATGACTTTTAAACTAACAATTTGGACAATTTCTCTTTTATGTATTTGGAAAAGCGAAGATGAGTTTTGGTAAATAGCAGAATGAAACAGGAACAAATATGATAGGAACTAAGACAAAACAAAACAATTAATGGCATCACAACCCAAGGCAAACATCCAGACTAGGTCGGCACCTAAGCCTCGGACATTTACCTGCGTGCCAGCCCTATCCCAGAGATAAAGAGGTTGTGAAAAACATAAGCTGCACAAAGTATACTTAGACCACAGGAAAAACATGCAGCAAGGAAGCAAAGCTAAAATGTACAGACACCATCTCATGCCACATCCTAAGCAGAATAGCGGATGGCAGCAATAAGAACAAGAAAGAAACTGAGATCAAATTCATCAAGACTATTGCACCCTTCAGATTTTCGCTCTCTATTGTTCAATTATCAAAGCAATTCCTCTTAACCCACAAGATAGAGTTGGCATTATCGTTACATTCAAGTAGCGCCAACTTCGATAATCGAAATTCTACTCCTAAACGCATTATACAGTGAGAAAGAAAAGAATATTGTCAAAGTTATTGTAGAATTTAGATTTTTTTTTTAAAAGTTATTGTAAAAATAGTAGGGTAATTTGCACTTACACCCCCTGTAGTATCACCGATTTGAAGATACACCCCTTGTACTTCAAATTTAAACACTTACACCCCTATACTTTGAAGTGAAAGAAGGGGAATTTGCACTTACACCCCTTGTATTTTTACGTATAAGGGGTGTAAGTGCTTAAATTTGAAGTACAAGTGGTGTATCTTTAAATTGGTGATAGTACAAGGGGTGTAAGTGCAAATTTCCCAAAATAGTACTCAAGACATCTTGTCATTTAGAGTGTCGTGTATAAATATTTTGAGAATGGGGTAGTGTTCTAACACCATTTGTCAGTAGATAAGGTGATATAAAACTGTTATAAAATCAGTGACGCGTAAGGTTTCTACTAGTATAAAACTCATGCTTATTACGCAAAGATCCGAAACGGTACCCGGGATTATCCCAGTACCGATGCATATTGTACCAATAAAAGAAAAACGGTACTTATTCTCAGAACATTGGTACAATGTAATGTTCAGGGCCTAAGCCAAATTAACATGCCCAAAAGGAAAAACACTCCGAGTTGGCAAAAGGGTACTCACCGGTTTGGGTCGTTGATAAAGAGCAACAGCATTTGCTGTGGATGTTAGATCAAGTTCAGTAATGGTAACAGATGAGCTTGGCTGCAACAAAACACAATCAAACAACCACTGTAAAGGCCAACATCCCTGAACAAAGCTATATATACACAGATACATTGACATAATGAAATACAAAATTTAATAGATCTACAAATTCATTATTTTGCTCCAATAATGAGAAAACCATTAGAAAAATAACAAGACATTACAAAATAAAAAATAAAAAATTTCGACTTTCTGAATGGAGCATTAGATATGTGTTTTAATTTCTGGAAAGTTATTTGAATAGTCCAAAAATACTACTCCTACTATATTTGTGGTACCTCCGATAGATGAAAAACCATAGCATGCAAAATGTGAATCAACATGATTTTTGTATGTAAAAAAAAAAAAAAATACTACGAAATTTAGGTGTATTTTTTGAGTCCAGAGCCGCCCCTGGAATCACCCCTTTTCTTTCACGGAAGGGTACAGGCAGTAGGTACTCTAAAGTGGGCCACTTGAGTCTTTGACCCTACTAAATTGAAAAATTGCTTAAAATGTCCATAGATTTTACCCCCTCCTGTCTCAATTTTTTTATTATTTATATTTTTCAATCTATAATATTTTTTATAATTTTGAAAACTTTGAATTATATGAACTCAACGAAATCTATTAAATAAGATCCATATTGCATATTTTTTAAGATTTACACTAAAATATAGAGACAAAATGTATAAAAGAGACAAACAAAATGATTGACAATGAAAATAGGACAAAGGGAATATTGATTTTTGACATAGTTAACCACATAAAATATCTGAAATTTCTCTTGAGAACCCATCAAAATTATGAGGTGTGACACATTGATATGTCTCTAACATTTCCTTTATATCAAACTCGTCCATAGGATCCGGTTACAAGCAGTTTGTTGATCCCATTGTCCAAAAAATTTCATAAATTTCTGGCTCCGTCCATGCTTCTACTTTCATCATGAAAGGCATATTAATTATTTCTCGCCTACAAATGTTCGTTACGTGATTTGCTGGTAGTAACATGTGAACAACATTGCTACAGGATACTCGATGGGGCAGTACTATTGAATAATTAACCTTTACTTTCCTTGCTTCAATTACCTTGTGCTGGTTCGAATGATTAGCAATCCCTTCCAATCTCTTGGTTTCCAACAAAGCATAGTTATCCAAGAACTGGTCATGCTCATGGTCAAAGCGATCCCTTCCAGTCTCTTTGAAACACTTCGGACAAACAATAAACGAGTTGTTGCCATTTCCGAAGCATTTTGAGCAAGTAAAATACATTCCCGGAATAAACTCATCGCACCAACTACAAAATGGCCTCCCACTTTTGATTATGTAGAAAAGTGCCATAACTTCCATGAATTCCAGGGTTCCACTCCCGTCTTTGTCCAGTTCTTTGAAGAAATGGCGATTGCTCATTTTCGTGTGGCCTTGCTGCTGCATTAACCTTAGAAATTCATTGAGACTCACCTTCCTGTCTTTGTTGTCGTCGAGCGAATTGAAAAAATTTTGTGCTGCTTCTTGGACTTCTAGTGAGCTTTTACTGTAGTAGAGTCTAGCAGTCTCGACCAAATCCTCCATTATGGCCTAAACAAAAAATGAGAAACAAAATTCAGTTCCAATTATTTTTGCAGAGTTTTTTTTTTTTGGATATCTCAATTATTTGAAGGCTGTTTTGATCAAGATATTCTACACGCCAATTAATTTCGGGAGTCCTATCCAGCCATCCAGGAGAAGGCGGCTTAATTAATCAGAACCGGGCTCGAATAAATTAGCCCAATAGAAGTTGATAGAACATGGTAAGTTTTGTATCTGAGACTTTAGAGCATCTCCAACCTTAACTTCAAATTTGAGGATGGCAATATTTTTTGTAGGTTACGCGATAATTTGACATGTTGAATTTGGCATCTTCAAGATGCTGACTTCGACCGATGCTGACTTCAACCAAAATGTCAAATTTTTTATTTTAGGAAGTTTTGGAGAGTAAAGTAATCAAAGATAAATTTTGACATCAATGTCAAATTTTACATGAGAGATGGGATGCCAAATAATTCATAAATATTTGACATTTTGATTGAAGTTGCTTCTCAATGGGGCGGAGGGAGCAAGGGACAAGGGGGGGCGGCCGACCCCGCTGCCTCCCAAATTTTGTTAGAGATTGGTATAATTTTTACCCAATTTTTACTCATTTGACCCCCCTTTAAAATTCATTTTCGCCCCAACCCATATATAAGAGTTTTGTACTTAGGAAAAAGAGGAGTCAAAATAGAATTTCTACCCACAAAAATTCTCAAAAACGTCGTTCTTGCACTCTGAATCATACATAGTTCAATTTTCGACCCCACTGGACGAAAATCCTGGCTCCGCCCTTGCTTCTCATGCCAATGCTTTCATTTGGCATGCCATGTCATATTTGTTATCCATGGTCTAGAGTCTTTAGATTCAAAACTTCATGTTCTGGCAGCTCCTATAGGGTCAATTTATTTGGGCCCGGCATTGATTTATTAAGCCTCCTTCTACTGGATTGTAGGATAGGACTCCGGAAATTAATCAGTGCGCATAATATATTGATCAAACCAGCCAAGTACGAGCAAATTTTTAAAGTCACGGACTTTCATCACCAGACTAACACCTGCAGTTAACTTTGTACTGATTGTTCAAGAAATTGATTCCATACATGCAGCTGGTTTATCGTAGTGATTGTTCAAGAATTTGTTCTTGTAGTGATTGTTCAAGAAATTGCATCGGGAGCACCGAATAGTTTTTCCGAGGATGAGGGTAGGGAGACTTTTCAGCGCCCCGCATAGTCACATGCCCGTGACAGGCTCCTCCGTCATTACACTCAGAGCCCGATTGGATGTGGGATGAGTTTTAGATATACTCGGTATTATTTATGAAGAGAGAATAAGATAGTATGAGTTTTATTTATGAAGACTGAGCTCATATATTAATGTGACTTTTATGGAAGGTAGATAAAAAATTAGTTGGTTGGATGAGGTTTTAAAAAAAAGTAATAAAATAATACTTTATTTTGATAAATGATGAAAGAGAGGATAAAAAAATTATTTTGTAGCCATGGAGGCCGGAAGGGGGTATTATTTGGGCCTCATCCAGGGAATAATATATGGACAACTCAAAACCCGATCCATATATAGTACTCCCACCAGTGACTTTGCCAAAACTCATCCGAGTGTGAATTGTGTTGCCAAACCAAGGCAAATTTGTCACATCGGGGGCTTATAAGTGGAGGTGGGTTCGGCCCCGTTCCAATTTCTTCCAAAATCTTCTTTTTGAAAAAGAAAGTAATTTCAAATTTAAATTAAATAAAAATAAAAAATAATTTTTTAATTTTTTTTTTGCACCGTTTAAAAGATGTCAATGAGATCTATCAAATAAAATTCATATTGGTAGGAAAATTAATTGTGTAAATACATGATGCATTAATGGTGATTATTCTTATATTCAACGCCCCCCGGCCAGTCCTATATGATAGTTCGACGCAGACTTCTAGAATATGAGTACTCACGAGTGACGGCTGGTATGTATATGTCGGTCTTGTTGTTGTCAGCCCACTAGACTGACGATAAGCACACTAAAAGGAAAGGAAAATGTGTACTTCTGTGTACTTTTTATACCACTTACACACCCACTATTATTAGTCCATTGAGCTGATTTTAGAATTTTCATATATATATATATATATATATATATATAGTTGGGACCAACTTTTGGACATACGCTACGATGCGGTAGTTGGTACAGAGTACTTAGGGCCAGCTTTAGGCCAATACCGAAGATGCGGCCGCATCAGGCTCCAAATTTATCTAATTTGTGAGGCTCCCAAATAGTTGATGCCCTTATAGTACGTATATGCATAAAATTAGTAGTAAAATTTCTAATAAAATTAACTTAGGGCCAAATTTAGATAGATGCCCAAAGCAAAGGCCAAAAAATGGCTTTAAAGATGTAATTGAAATGATTTTTTTTTACTCGATAAAAGTCAATATTGTTAAAATAGTTAAATTAATACCTTGGAGGAATTGAACCACAGATGCCATTGAGCTAAAGGCCTCTTAAAAAATAGAATTAGTTGTAAGAAGAAACAGTTTGACCAATATGATATGAATAGCTTGCACATTTTAGTGTATCAGTAAGAGTATCCACAAAAGCATAATCAATATAACAATATTTCTAAAATTAGCAATATTTGTTAAAAAAATGCTCATAATGACATAACAAAACTTAGCAACTACTTAACTAATAATCAAATTTTGGCTTTTGAATAACTAAAACTAGAAACTCTTTTTCTTTGGATAATCAAATTTAATGAAAACCACACTCTCTCTATTTCCTTTAATTCTTTCTCTTTCTCTCTTCTCCCATCAATATCAATGCACCCATACACTTACATTTACTTGTATCTCTCTTTATTTCTCTCTACTAAAAATGAGTTTTTGATTATGCACCATTGTGAGACTTCACATTGTTAATATTAACAACCCCTATAATGGATAACCAAAAAATGAGATGGCATGCTTTGATTATGACGTCAAAGATACCCTAAATGCTTCCTTCTGGTCATTAATTAAGCTCTTTCTTCACTTAAGAGGAGATTTGAACAATTTCAAGAATATGAGATTTTGAAAATCTTAAGATGATTTAATTAAACAAATGGAACGGGAAATAAGTAAATAAGAGATAAAAATTAAAAGTGCATAAGGCATTTAAAGAAGATAAATATTACCGAAAATTGTAAATTAGACGAAGGATTTAACTTCTTTGATCAACCCCGGATATTTCCTTTAAAGCACAAACTTGGCGGATAAGCACGATTCCGCCGTAAAAGAACTTTCCTCGACTAATGCTTCGACGACTTGGATTACAAAGAAAGGGTTTTTCGGTATGTTTCGGAATATGGAAAGTGGATTTAAGCAATGGTTTTTTTTTTTTGATTTTTCTAGTCTATTTATAAGGATTGGATTTTTGTTTTTGGAGAATGGAAAGGCTAGAACAAGACTTCAAAGAGAAAATAGATTTCGGTTTTTGGGAATTTGATTTTGGTTTTAGGAACTCTAGGTAAGTTAATTTATGAGTTGTGTGGAAACCTAAAGCTTAGGGTCCTTTTATAGCCGTGGGAGAAGCTTCCTACAAAATTCCCACCAAAATCCAAGAGCAATTATGACTATGTATAGGTTCAATAATGAATCTGATTTAAGTATAGGTTCAATAATGAAAAAGAATTGTGTTATTTTATAACTTAGGGAATCCAGACCAGGTTACATACACCTTTATTAACTTTTGCATATGCAGCATATATATTCAATCCCACCTTCTACTTTCGAAGAGTCTGATTATAGTAGGAGCAAAGTCCTAAGAATAGTTGAAGATAGATTCCTTAAGTTTTTATAATCTCGTGTCACTTGTTTACTAGATCATCCATGCATGCATCTTTTAGTTCTAAGTTATTGTTTTCGTTGTCA
This sequence comes from Rhododendron kiyosumense, assembly GCA_019656275.1. NCBI lineage: Eukaryota > Viridiplantae > Streptophyta > Magnoliopsida > Ericales > Ericaceae > Rhododendron > Rhododendron kiyosumense. The sequence continues at coordinate 5,786 of BPLS01024359.1, read as the reverse complement.
ATCTTTTACCTTTGCAACAGTGGCTTGCTGAAAGTACCAAGGTTTTTTGGTAAATGTATAATACCTAAGCTGATCCCTAGGCTGTTGTAGGGGTGTTTTCAACACTTGGTTCTCTACTTTACCTAAAAAACAAGATATACAGAATTTGGTGCTATTGCCCTAAGCGATTAAAAATTGACACGAATATCAAAAAAGAACCAAGAAAATGGAATGGATGGAGTATATCATATATACACACACTCCGCTTGGTTCCCAACTTTGGGAGTAACTTTTAACTCTCGGCATAGTTTTCAATAAATCTTTCTCCACTTATTACAACTCAACTCTCAAAAATAACTTTCTAAAACTTAAACCAAACAAAATGACAATAGTTCAGGTTCCCTTTCGCGAGAAAAGAATAGTACATCTAGTACTTAACGTGGCATAAAAACATGTCTTTTATTCAATAGAACTTACACGTTTATTGAGACTACCAACCTCTCCCGAAGTGATTGAAAGTTTGTTACCCTGCAATCGGAAAGTGTAGCGGAAATTAAATCTTCTTGACAATATGAAAGAAATGTAACGGAGAACTGTACAATTGCTGGAGGAAAATTATAATTAAGTGATCGATCTTGAGGCACCATTACCCCAATCACACCTTCATGACTACAAATTCATGTGAAATTCTTACGCACCTTAACTGGAGATTAGCAAGTGGTCCAAGTCTCACCCTGTGGCGGTGTCCCAATATATTTCTCCATCACACATTTTTGTGGATCCGTATGTTTAGTTATGGTCCCAACGCAACTGTGTAGTGAAGAAGAGTAACAATGCCCGTGAGCACCCAATAGATTTGTTCCTTAGTTACAAAGACTAATAGGAACATGTAAAATGGCATCATATTCTTAAGCTAAGAATAATCTTGTGTCTTGTCCGAAATCCAAATCCTCGATTGGCAATAAACCAATTAAGGATATCCATTAAGACAAAGCCCACACCTATTGGAACAAAACTTATACACCTAAAGAGCAAAGCGCATAATAACCATTGGGACAAGCCCATAAACCTATTGGGCCATGCCCAAAACTAAAAAAACAAAAATAGAAACCCTAGCCGCCGACCACTGAAGATAAATCGGATCTGCTTGTCATCACCACTGTTCCACCGAGACCAAACAGCCAACCAAACCACCAACTAGAAGCTCTCCAGGTGGTGAGAGACAATATGCGATGTAAGGGCAAGAATATAAGTATTACTGTTAAGAAATGTACATGATTGAAATTGCAAGTGTGTGTATATATGTAGGAAAAACAGATGTACACAATACGTAGACTGTAATCGTGATATGTGCGCTATGCACTCATTTTGTTGTATAACACTTCATACCATGTTAAGAAACCGACCACAAAACCCAAAAGCAATACTACATCCCCTAGAAAACTTACCCCGAAAAGGAAAATCAATAGTCCAGATTCACTTCAAAGTGGATCTGAATTCTTGATAGTGGATTTGGACCGTTGATTCCACTTTTTGTGATAATTTAAGGGTAAGTTGGGTGCATGAGTACATAGAATTATTGAACCCAAAAAAATCAACCTCAAACACCATCCCCCATATTAAAATAAAAAACCCCATCACCAGGTACTCCCAAACACCACCAGAACCCAAAAATCAAACAAACCACTAACAACATCACAAAAAACCCAAACCAACCTAAGAAACCTTTTCCAAACTCATTTGAGAACGTTTGAGAGCGGCCAATTCAAGAGAAAAACTATAATACACACCTTTTATTTGGGTGTATATCATGTGTATCACCAAAATGTTATAAATCATAATGAAAATGTTACGAATTGTACTACTGAAAGGTTATAAATGAATCATAAAATAAGTGCATATGGTACACTCTTTTAAGGGGTGTGTATTGTAGACTTTTTTAATTTTCTTTTGCAAGTAAAAAAAAAAAAAAAACAATACCTCACATGCTTTGGAGTGGAGGAGATGATAGTTGTCCAAGAAGGTGGAGTGTTCGTGGTCGAAGTTGGTATTACCATAACAAGAAGAGCACAGGCTGAAAGTTCCCTTACCAACCCTGTAGCATTCGACGCATACGAAATGGAGGCCCAACAAGTAGGATTTACAGTTGTATCCACCACAGAACACAAACCGATTGAACGTGATCAAGTAGAAGAGAGTAACACCTTCCTCAAAATCAAGATATCCGCGGTTGTTTTTGTCGAGAAGTATGAGCAGGTTCCATGGCAGGTGATTGTAGCCTTGAATGGTGATGTAATCCAAGTACTCTTGGAAGCTCACTTTCCCGTCTCCGTTCCCGTCCATTAGCCTTTTGAATCTCTTGAACGACTGTCGTTGGTCTTCGGACATGTTGGCGTAGTATGCCGCTGCAGCCCCGCGCATCTCCTCCATCTCTCTCTCTCTCTCTCTCTCTCTCTCTCTCTCTACAACTACAAGTATTTGTCTTTCTTGTTTAGGGACAGTACCGGGCGTATCCTTGCATAATTTTTGTATGCATTTTAACATGGCAAGCCTATATATGTGATCTAAAGTAGAGCTGACGGTGTTGACTTTGTCCACGCGTATTGGTCTCCCAAGTCATGAGAGAGAGTCCAGTGTTTTAAGTTATCTATTTTATTCTTAAAAGTAAATTTTAATTTAAAAAGTTAGTGAGTAAAAATATAATGATGATGTGTAAATAGAAAAAGTGGAGGAAAAAGTTGATGTGAAAGGTATAATAATGATGTCTTTTTAATAAATTGGAGTTACGAAGCAAGACACTTAAAAATGGATGGAGGGAGTATAATTTTTGCAACAAAATTTTAATTTTTTTTTCAACAATTCACTAGATATTGATGAGTTTTTTTAATTATAAAAAAAATTTAAATTTTTTCTTGAAAGAAATGTATTATTTTTTCGTTTTCGTTTTACGGACCGAACAAATATTTTGAAACCGATCAGAGGTAGTACTATTTCAAAAAAGCTGCCACTTGTGTAGAGGAGAGGAGGGGAACATATTTAGAGAGGGGATAAAGTACTGCAAGAGGCGAAAGAAATAATTCTTTACTCTTTACCTTCGCAACAGTGGCTCGCTGAAAGTGCCAAGGTTTTTTTGGCAAACATATAATACCTAAGCTGATCTTTAGACTGCTGTAGGGGTGTTTTCAACACTTGATTCTCTACTTTACCTAAAATGTAAGATATATAGAATCTGGTACTATTACCCTAAGCAATTGAAAACTAACAAGAATATCAAAAAAGAACCAAAAAATTGGGATGGAGAGTGTATATCATATATACACAATATATGATATAGAGTCCTTGATGAATTGTAGTAACATTTATTTAATCATTAGCTCATGGATAGACAATAGGCTTGGTTGAACATAACTTTTTGATATGGACTTTGCATCTATGCGGTTTCAAATATATGGGAGTGCAGCGTGCAATTCGTGTATTTCTGAATTTCTCCTCATCGAATAATATATAGTTTCATGTGCATTTTGGTCGGGAGACTTTAATTTGTTGTAGCATTTCCTTGTGTTGGAGGTGTGGGTGTTTCGATGTCTTTGGGTAGTGTGTTCCCAGAATTTTCTCCATATATCTCTTGCCTTTGCCTTTGCCAGCGCGACATCGTCCTTGATTAGAACAAACTTATAAAATTCATGGGATCAAGAATTCAACTGAGAATATATGTGGATGAGAATTATGAAGGAGATCGCATGGGTACTATTGGAAGATTTCGTTACCCAAGAACTACCCACATTAAGTGAGCTGTACTGTAACATAACATATACGTCCTTTTGTTTTTTGAGAACATGGGCGTTCCGTTTTCTTTTTAAACTTTCTTTTTAAAAAAAAAAGGTAATTTCAAGTTTAAATATAATAAAAATGAAAAATAGCTTTTTAATTTTTTTTTTCACGGTTTAAAAGATCTCAATGAGATTTATCAAATAAGATCCATATTTATAGGAAAATTATTTTTGTAAATACATGATTTTTGAGTTTAAAATTATCTTCATTTTCTAAAACTTCATTTCTTACAAAACTTGAACAGCAACTTTGATTCAACAAGAAGTTTTGAACCACAAAATTTTGGTTCTTAACCACATATATTGACAAGCGGAATGACTCTATTTCGATTTATGCATAAAATTTTGGTGACAAAGAGTTAATATATCCGATAAAATTTTGGTTCTTAACTGGTAAAAAAAACACCTTTTTGACAAAATTTGGTAACCAAATAGTCTATTCTTTCTGAGTGGCCATGTAAAATTCGAAAAATTCGATATTGGAATACTCTGCCCTTGATTTATTTGTTTTGTAGATATAACTATGAACTTTCTTAGAGAGAGGCCGAGCAAAAAAAAACTTTCTTAGAGAGAGAGAAGAAATTCATTCTAGATTCTCATTTAATATGTTCGCAATACAATAACAGGAGTTGTCCGCAGCTTACTTATACCAGAATACAACTAAATTCAGTTGGAATGAAACTGAAATGAATATCAAAGAAACACTACTAAATCTGAATTTCATTTACTAAACTGAACTGCTAGCTGGCTCTTGTTCTTCAGTTGGACGGACTTGAGCTGAGTGAGGTCCACTGTACTACCTCTATTACTTGACAATAACAGTTCTGAATTTTGGTTGCGTTTTTACTTCTAATTAGCTCCGCCTGGACTCAAGTCATCTAAGTTTGGGTTCAGCTCGACACATAGAAATTTGGACTTCTGTTTTGTTTAGCCTTGATCAGGTCAACCCATGCCATCTTTTTTTGGGCATAAATGAACGTAGAGAATAATTTAGTTTTTTGTTTTTTTTTTTGAAGGGTAATGTTCATGGCCAAAATCATTAAGGATCCAGAGGATCGATTTACAGAGAGAATCACACAAGAGGGGAACAAACCCCGAATACAAGCATCAAATCTCCAAAAATCAAAACCCTAGTTTAAAATAAGTGAGAGAACACGTTAGAGGCCCGAGCGGCTGACCCGCGAGACGAAGACATCCGCCAAGTCGAGGAAGGGACGTTGCCATTGCTGAGTCATTACGATCCCTGGAGATCCAGACAAGGGGGAAATCACCGAGGAGAGGCCACTCATGAACACCAAAGGCGACACACCACTGCCGAGCAACCCAAACAGCCGATGAGGCCAAACCAGAGCAGAACAAGAACAAAAACAAGGGAATTATTTACCCACCACCACAACCTCACCAAATTCGGGGAGACCCGAAACGGTACATATACGGACTGAAAGACCCAGCCGGTAGAAGAGATGGAAGACCGCTGGAATAGAAAAACACAAACCCTAACCCCACAAACCTCACCTTATTGAACCCATCCACCGACCACCCACTACCAGATCTGAGCCTCCACCGCGAGGACAGAACGATAAGACCCACAGCCTATGACAGGAGTCCAAGCGCCGGCCTCGACAACTGGAAAAACTTAGACCGGAGAAATGGAAACAGAGGCAAGGAGGGGAAGGAGGGGGAGATTAGGGGGAAAAAAAGGGGGGGAAGAAGGAGGGGGAGGAGCGGGGGCGGCAGCTAGCCCCTCAACCAACAGAGCAAAACCTAGTTGCTGAGGTTCAGGAAAAATTTAGGAGAGAGAGAAAGAAGAACATGCACATGTACCTTTGACTGATTAGGATAATTTATTTATTTTTTTTTCTTCTTCAATCCTAAGATGAATTTGGACGTTGTTTTGGATGTTTTCTTATTGGTCTAGGCTGTCTAGGACGACGTGAGTGCAACGAAATCGGTAATAATTGGCTTTTGAGGAGATAT
>BPLS01024353.1:0-12341 GCA_019656275.1 Rhododendron kiyosumense | reverse complement strand
AAAAAAATCAACTCAGGAGAGAGAGAGAGAGTGTACAGCGTTTTTTCCGAGACAAGAGAGAGGGGTGTTTCGTTTGGTGGGTTATGTTGATGACCTATTGGGTCATTTAAGTTAACTTAATTGATGCCCCATTGAGACCCATTAATAGATGGGTTAGATGGGTTGAGACTCATTCTAACCCAACTTATAAATGGGTTGGATTGGGTCTAATTTTTAGTAAGTGGATTTGGGTTTACTAATGGGTTTGGATTCAATTTGCCACCCTTAGCTACAATTACACTCCCTTTCCACCCGCAGCATTTTGACAAAAAAATTTCACATGTGAAAAAACTACTAAATATAGATTAAAATGTAGAAGTTTGATTTTGGAGTAACCAAACCAAACCGAGTCTTATGTTCCAATCACTTGAGGTCAGCTACATGAATCATTTTTCTCCAATAAACCTTGTCAAGGGCCACTTGTTCACACAAACCCATTATATTCATATTTTTGCGCACCACAACATGATCTAATTTCAATTTCGGTCTACCTCTCCCCGTAGCATTGCTACCCAAAATTATCCTATCCGCTCTCTTAACTACTGCATCTTCTGGTCTACGGTAAACATGCCCAAACCACCTTAGCCTATTTTTTCTCAACTTCTCCTCTATAAGTGCTACACCTACCATCTCACGAACCGTTCCATTTTCTAATCATGTCTCGTCTACTCTCACCAAACATTTTCCTTAACATTCTCATTTTCGCTACACTAATCTTGCTCACCTATCATTTCTTAATAGGCCAACATTCTGTTCCATAAAGTATCGCTAGTCTGATGGTAATTCCATAGAATTTTTCCTTCAATTTTATAAGTACCCTCTTGTCAAATAGTACACCAGTAGTGCTCTTCCACTTGAGCCACCCCACTTGAATTCTATGGGTCACATTATCGACAATCTTTCAATCTCTACTAATAATTGAGCCTAAGTACCTTAAATGATCATTCTTTGATATTTCTTGATCTTGAATCATTACTCTTTCTTCATGCACATTGTTGATAAATAATTATGACTCAATTCTAGAGTACTCAAGCTAGCGATGATAAAATTTCTAGAATAATGAAAATATTAAATAAAAAAGCGAATATTTTTAGAATGATTCTAGAGAGTTTATCTTGTCGTATGTTCGAATCGATCCTAACCAACCACTGAAAAGGTGGAAGGTTTTATAGAGGTAAGTTATATGATTTAGGAGATATCATAATGACTACAAACTTGTGTGTTTGTGTGTGTATACATATATGAGCAATAACAAGTGTTGGCTAAGAATTTCAACTAACAACTTAGAAGCCTTGTTTATTAGTTTATTAAGAGTACAGTCCTGTTATATATGAAGAGTCATATGGTATCTAAAAAAAAATTCAGGGTCAACCCTGTTGTTGTCTAGACTAAATTTGGAGTATCTCTTCACATAACCAAATTTAAAGAAATATATAAAAACAAAAAGAACGGTAACAAACAAACCTATATTAAGAATAAGTGGAGTGCAGCCCAATGGTAGACACCATCAATGACGACTCCAAAAAGTTACGAGCATGGGTAGCTTAAATATCAATGTCTTTTTTTACCTCTTAGTAACAAGTTAACAACATTGCACTCCCCCGAGTGTTTTATAGATGTTTTCTTGACAACTTCGTATGTCCAGGTTAGTTTTGGCATAGATCGACTAATTTTTGGGGACCAATAACCTGTATATAGGTATGTGTTTCTATCAAACATTTTTATTTTTTACAACGTTAACCTTAATTGCCCTAATTTTGTGCAACTCAAATCTGATAATCCCCGAACAAAATTGAAAATCAATACTTGCAAGAGATACAACTTATGGAATCTTAAAACTAATACAACTCAAAGGAAATGCTTTAACTAAAAAAGTTGGTAAATATCATCCACCTTTAATGGGATCCACATCGAGTTCCACTTTAATGATCACAATCATTCATTTCGTAGAATTTGACTTTTTAGACTGTGGTGATCGGATTTGATCTGTATGGTGTGGCTCCGCTCTTGATTCCCTCCTGGTAGCTCTACTCGTGCTCTGCTCGTCCTCCTCCGCAGGATCTGCAACAAGTCACTAAGGCTGGTGGCAGCCTAATGACTCTCTGGCGATCAAGTTAGATTCAAGGCGAGGGAGGTAGGTCTGAATTGGGGAGAAAACATCGCACCTCTTTAGGTTTAGTTCCCTTTCCTTATACAGGCCTCTCTTGACTTGCTCACCAAGTAAGTGCGTGGATGGTACACTCAGGTAACCGCCTAGGGTGACGTCACATACGATGCACCGAATAAGGCAATTACGGAGCACATAATTCCCACTTTGGTTTTGGATTCTCCTATTATTGTTGTTTGTTGTTCTGATATTTATTTGGCAAATTGTTTGGTATAAGTGCATATCTGATACTTTGTGATGTGATACATTGGTGAAAGTTTATATTGACATTTACAAGCTAGAATTATAACGGAAACGTGATAAAAAGAAATACGGTTAATGGATAAAAAGCGATTTTGAAACAATAAGTGTATGTGTGTGTGGTCTTTGGTTTCAACTTATAGTGGTGTCGTCTGTTCTTGTGTTACTCAAAATGTCATTGCTCGAATCACGATTTTCTGAACACATGTCATCTCATTTACATATAAAGATTGTTGGAAATTTTTCTACTGGGCAAGTGCTTACTCAACCATTCATTTTCAAGTACCAATCAAGGTCAATTGCATGGAGTGTTTGATGTGGATTGCTGATCATCATTTGAAAGCTTATCATTGAAGTTTTTTTTAATCATCTTGGGTAATCATGTTTTGGAAGATGAAAATGTAACTTTATTTATATGTCTTTGACTTTAGAAAAATGTGAAGATACTTATTTTTTTTCTCTCTTTTGCTACATATGAAATATCAAGGATGGAACTAGAATTTTACCTTAGCAGTGGCGAAATGTATACTAAAAAAATAAAAAAAATGCATTACAATATTAATAGTCATCGGCTCCAAAAAAAATTAAAATAACAAGACAAAACCTATAGTAAATCATGTTTTTCATTTGCACATGAAGTATGAAAAAAGATTAACTTTAATTTTGGGTATCGATAATGTCACTGCAACACCAAGTACAACAGAACCCATATAGTCCTCAATCATTGGGGGTATGGGCGGGAGAAGATTGAAGACAGACCTAACATTTGGCAATATGCACAAAGTGGCTACCTTCAGAATACCACTTAAACAGTAGCCCCTCTATACCTGTTTTGTTGCGGAACCATACCCCCAAATCAAAGTCAAATGACATCAGTAAGGGTAGACCTAGAGACCCAATTCAATTTATTTGCACATTACCATACTTCCTTCATTGATAGTCTAGAGCATCGGTATGCACAAAGATAATTGTAGTGTTCGGTTGCCATTTTATTTTAGTTTTAGTTTTGTTTTCCAATCATTACGTACCATACTTCTTTCTCCAATCATTACCTTATTTTTTCAATTATTATTTTATCATCTCTCTATCTCTCTTCAATCATTACCCCTCTTTTCAATCATTACCCTATTTATCCCTCCACCCATTACTAAAACTAAACTAAACTCACAACCAAACAAAGCCAATGTCACTGCCCAAATTTATAATGTCACTCCCCAGATCCCTATATAGATTTTCAAAATTGATAACCGCACTCCTTTTGAGAGTGACATTATAAATTTGAGGAGTGACATTATAATTAAATTCCCGTACTAATTTTTTAGGTTACATTATTTTAGGGTTAGAATGTGGAATTTTTTTCTCTTAATTATACATCATCATTTATATTATTTCACTTTGGTCCATTGAATTTAGTTTTAGAATACTTTTTTGGGTCTCTTTTCTTAAAAAAAGAAGAAGAAGATTTATGACTAGTATATAATAAAAAATAAGGAAAAAAATCTAGCAGTGGCGAGATTATATAAATTGGGAATATTTTTTTTACATATAATAATTGTATTTTCTAAAATTCTAGTCGTGGCGGCCGCCAGCACTAGACCCCCGGTTCCATCCTTGTGAAATATGCTATTGTGACCCCTTGAATGTACTTTTTTAAAGGACGATAGTTTATGAAAAGACTTAGCATGTCATTAATGGGTATTTATGTATAGAGATATTGATGTATTTTTTTTTATTTATGAGACAAGCTATTATTATTTATGTTTAAAATCAAGAACATGACACATGAGTATGCAAAGAACATGAGTATGCATTTCGGGTGGATATTAATCCTTATTCCAAGCAATGGTCAAGCAGTTTCAACAAGGTCTGGATTGTGTGAGATCTCAGCAGGACCGAATTATCAGTAGCATTTTTGGGTGACAAGCCCCGTTTGATAACCGGATTATGCCTTAGGATTGGACTATCAATCCCAAAGGCTTCCCAAATCCTTGTTTGATGACCGGATTATTACTCCGTTGGGAGTAATAGTGAGCTCCATAGGGGATATTAGTAATACCCCGTAGGACTTGGTATTTATAGTCCGAACCCAACCCCTTTTCATTATCAATCCCTTTTCATTATCAATTTCTTCTATCAATCCAATCCCATCATCTAATTCCATCTCAAACAAACATGATATTAATAATCCTATCATCTAATCTCATCCCAAACAAATATACTCATTATCAATCCATTCTCATTAACAATTCATTCTCCTTACGAATCCCAATCCCAATCCCATCTCCTTACGAATCTCATCCATCTGTCACTGTTATCAAACGGGCTCGAGGCTCCTAGTTTGAGGATGTTGTGACCGTAGGAAGACCAAGTCAAGTTACTTACACTTGGCAACAATCAGGAGATTTGCAAGGAAGATCAACACCCGGCTAGTAGTTTTGGTAGTGTTTGGTTGGGAGTTTAGTTTAATTTAGTTTTGGTAGTGGATGGAGAAAGAAATAGAGTAATGATTAAAGATATGGATAATGATTGGAGAGAGATAGATAGAGATGAGAAAGTAATAATTGAAAAAATAGGATAATGATTGGAGAAAGAAGTAGGGTAATGATTGGAAACAAAACTAAAACTAAAACTAAACCCCAAACCGAACAAAGCCATTATAATTTTAATTTCAAATAAACAGGAGCGGTTGATTGGTTCAAGAACGTGGAGTGGAGCACTATCAGAGTCATTGGAGCTATTTTTCAGGGAATTAGCTGCTACATAGGAAGTAAGAGAGAAAACAAGGCAGGCTCATGCCTCTCGCCCACCAATCAAATTCCAGTCAATTATCTTCAACTTCTCAGCATTTACGTACCTTTCCAGTTTCATAGTAATAACTTATTAGTCATTTTCTTTCCATCAAAAGGGCTCCTAATTCCTACATTAGTGAGTTCCAAGTTGTTTTCTTTTCCTTTTTCACGTACTTTGTCACATTATTCACAAGACAATACAAGTGACTTTAGTTTGTTTCTTGTATAATTATTATTGTTATTCAACGAATTATTAAGTCTTTCACGAGTAAGGCAACCTCGAGCCAACTTACACGGCCTTTTCCAAAGGTTTGTGAAATAGTCATCTCAACAAAAGTCAGAGCATGCAGGGTCAACTCATGCTTCCCAGCCCGTTTAGACCACAACATGGTCTTGGCACGCCCTTTCACTACATTCGCTCAGTGTTCCCTGTTGCAAGGGTATGTAACATTTTGATCATCGTAACAATAACATTAACCAACCAATATCGTACAACCATTGCCCATGGAAATGCTCAAAAAACTGATCTCTTATCCTAATAACAAAAGACAAGAAATCAAATACTAATAAATTCTAGACAAACATGGCAATGCATGTATACTCACGATTGACTTATTACTAGCAGAGTTCAAGTGAAATATTCCACGTAATTAAGCAATCAACACAGTTTCACATTGGACCAAACAAGTAAATAAACAAAATGAAGTTTCAAACAAGTTAGTCATTACTCATTAGTAAAGTGTTCCCTTTGTTTTATAGCACCCAGGTTATTGACCTCCACAGCAGAAACTCACCATTAAGTAAACCAATTACACCTACCTGCTTACATGTATAGGACCAATAATACTAGTACTACTGCGGACATGTATGGCTCAAGCTATCTAGCTGAGCTCTTCATTGTTTGATTATAATATACTAGCATGAAACAACAGGACTTGTCGTCACTCAATCTAATTTCTAGCTCCTAAGACGACTTTTAGAAGTCCGATGATTGGAACTATGGTCGTCGACGTAGGTCCTCAAGGAAGGAGAATGGGTGAGACTATAGGGAGCAACTGCAACTGTAGTGGTCTGATTTCCATTCATGTGCTTCTGTTGCATTCTTCTCCTGGCTATGCAACCTCTGATCCAAGGGGTAACATCCTCGCTAATTTTGATCACGATGAAGAAAATGATCCGGTAGACGACTATCATGCAGAAGAGTACACTCAGATCAATCCACTTTGATCGGTTTACATCAATCTGGAACACAACCTCCAGTATGTATTCGCCCGGGATTTTTATAAGACTCGGAGGTTCGTTGTCAAAAAACAACCCCCTGAGGTCATTCTGGTATTGCCCCTGCTCGAGTCATACAGATGATGATTTAATTAGAGGACATGTCATTCAGCAAACACACAAACAAAAAACCAAAACTAATGATGAAAGTCAAAAGATTCATGTATTGTTTAGCGATAGATGTACCTGTAAAGCCCAGAAGTGGAAACTGATGTACGACATTGGGTAACGCCACACAGGCTTTGGTATGTCATTTGGAAGTCTGAAGTACCCAGAGACTAACATGAATATTCCCTGAAGTTTGGACAATAACATGAAGACATCTATAAGTCCCATTGTCAATAAATTAGGGGGAAACTCGGACCATACAAATTATGATCGTGGTTAAGATGTTCGTGAGAATGGAGTTGCATGCGATCCAAGTATCTCCCCCTTCCATCCCCACCCATTTTTACGCCATTAATACATAAAAATGAAAGACGTAGAAAACTATTACCATGTGGAATTGCTAATATTATACAGAGAATTGATATTGTGTCTAAACTAGAAATAGGAACATGTTCAGGCATACGCTCCAAAGTACCAGCAAAAGGAGTTTGCCAAATATGTTAAGACATGAACTGACCACTCTCTGATGATATCATGATACTACTGTACGAAAATTAGCAAAGTATAAACAATTAATTACATTATGTCATTGCAGTTTCGTGCACGAAGTAGAACTACACAAACCTGTATTCCAGCACCTATTATGATACCCATGAGGAAGTTGGGGACAATGCTAGCGATGGCCATCATCAAGCTTTCAACAACAGTTACACTTGCATAAAGGCACAATACAAAGAAGAGATAGTGTTCAAAGCCTGGGTGGAGACGGACCATGAAGTAGCAAATAGTTCCGGAGATGAACGTGATCATGATAAGAAATGGCATTGCAGATATTGTGTTACTTATCACAAACGCAGTAACACCATAGTGGCCATTCAACCTCTCTCTTTGAAATACCTACAAAATTTAATTCTCTTCAAATGCTGAAACATATTAATCAATTGTTGAACAACTTCTAAAAAGCAGTTTTAGCTGCACATAACAACATTAACTCACCTTCATGTCTTCTACAAAGGAAGGGAACCCACCAATAGACATGAAAGTGACAAAACCAAAGACGAAGGATGCACAAGCACCTCTTGCCTGTCTCATTGAACATGACGATTGAAATTTATCATGTATCCCAATTGTAGATCTTCCCATACTAGGACAAGATTAGAAATTAAGGTTCTACAAGGAATATAATGCTCATAACTGGTACATAAGAATACATACCAAGATAGAACTATAGCTTGTCCCCACATCCAAATAGATGGTTCCAATGCAGATAGTGACCACAACGTAGATTACAAGCCTCAGCCAGTAATACCCGAAGTCCCTTGACATGTTGATGAACGAACGCTTTGTTAAAGTAAAGGCTTGCATCAAGAAACTAGCTTGACTGCCTCCCGAATCAAGCACAGTTCCCTTCTGCAACAAATTAAGGGGATGTTAAATTATTTAACCTCTACTTACAGTACCACCTGATCAATCCATAATACAGATAGAACTGCATTCTAGACTTCTAGTTAACAAGATATGTAGCAAATAAATGCAATACACAAAACTTATATCGTAAGGCACTAATGGAGAATGCTTACGACTTCAGATATCTCATTGACTTTCTCCTTTGCTGAATAACAGTACTGAGAAGTACGATAAAAGTCAGTAAGAGTTCGAATTGCTTCAGCTGTTGTTATCTTCTCCAGAGGATCATCACTCAACTCAAACTAACACAGTACCAATACAAATTAACAGTTAGAAGCAGCTACAAAGGAAGAAAGGATTTCTACCAGTAAACAACATACAATTTTAGATTTACCCAACAAAAAAAAAAACGCAATTTCATGCAAAAGTTTCTTTATTGAGAAGCAAAATCAAAAGAATCCACTACCAGCACCAGCAACAACATCGACGACATCATCATTTAGCATGTATGAAGGATAATATCAACTGTTGAATGGTTGAATCAGTTACTTGTTTTTTCTTTTTGTTTCTAGAATTGCAAATAGTTTAAATCCAAAACGGATTAGCAACTTTTTACCACATGGCAGATACTAGGCAAATTAAGCCCTGATGTCAGTTCACTACCATTAATGAACACACTACCAAATACTAGATGATTAGTAGGGTCCTTTGAATAGGAGCAAAACCGTATCCATAAAATAGGGCATGTTGAAATTACTCCCCCCGTTTATTAGTGTACAAGTTGTTTTCCTGTGAGGTTTTTTTTGTCATCATTCTTTATATGCGTTCACACACATACAGAAAGATATACAGTATATCAATAATGAGTTGCTAGGGTTAATGAAACCTGTAACATTTTTCTCCTTGTGTCTAACACGTCATTATCTTGTTACATTTTTCCTTATATTTTCATGTCTCTTGATTTCCTTTTCAAATTCAGGATGCAGATACTGTCTTAAGGAGTGTTCACGAGTTAATTACTTGTGAATTAGGACCAATACCGTATCATTAACATTTACTTTAATAGTCGTTTTGTCCATTTCCCAAGTTCCTGTACAATTACAATGACAGAAACAATACCACCACTAACAGGAGTAAGTAGAGAAAAGATTCAAAATGCAATAGGAATTTGGAGAAAGAGAAAAGGATGAAGAAGAAGTATTTGACATGTACCCGCAGTTTCATAGATCCTTTCAGCGTAACCTTAACTTTGTCGAAGTCAGAATTGATGCACCTAAGAAAATGATCAGATGGGTTCCTCAAAGGAGGGCAGGGAAAGCCAGCTTGTGCAAAGAACTGCATATAGCAAAGAGTTATAAGTAGCAGTCTTGTATTCTGTGAACAAACGTAGTGCAAAAGATAGTAAATAGTGAGGCGAAATGGAACAGTGAGGCCCAAAAATCTTCAACAGCAACTCCGTAAGTGCCTAACTGTTCAAGGGTTGCTGGCACTTTATACGAATATTCTTTTGTGTTGCATTATTTATGAGGAGAGTAGTCTTGCCTCGTAAGCTTCAGAAGCCTGACCAAAGTAGACAGTCTTGCCACCAGAGAGCAAGTAGAGGCGATCAAAAAGCTCAAAAACATCACTGCTTGGCTGATGGATGGAAGCTATGACAGTCCTCCCATCTCTAGAGAGACCACGCAAGGTCTGAGTTACAAAGAATGCCGACGCACTGCATTATGCATGCCACCAGAGCCCAGATTAAAAACCAACCAGATTCATAACTTAGGAATTAATAAATTTAAACAACAGTATAATAATGCAGGGGAAGAAAGAGGAGAGCAGAGGTTTTATAGGCGTATAAATTGTAGTATTAGACAATTTAGACTAGTAGTTGCAGTAGTATTATACTAGTAGTAGAGTAGTGAGCGATTATTGCAGTACCTATCAAGTCCGGAAGTAGGCTCATCTAGGAAGAGGAGTCTGGGCCGCATGAGGATTTCAAGGGCGATGCTGACCCTCCTCTTTTCTCCACCACTGATGCCACGCAAATGCCAATTCCCAATGACAGTATCAGCACAATCCTGAAGACCCATTTCCATTATGGTACTCTCAACCAATGCCCGCTTGTCTGACCTTGAAAGTTTGTCAGGGAGACGTAGTTGAGCCGAATACCATATTGTTTCCCGAACACTTAGGGTACCGATCAAGTTGTCATCTTGTGTCACATATGCCTGAGTTTGGTTGATCAGTTCATTTCAGTTTCATCTTGTGTTTTACATGCATAATTAACTTATTCAACACAAGGAGCCAATAATCCATATTCCATCCATGGCCTAATTAAACCAAATTAAGGCTATTAAGCCAGGTGATGGCAGGGCTAAAGGAGATCGATGTGGGCCACATAAATCAGCTATATAGTTTTCACCTTCTTGTTTTTCTTTCACATTGATCTTTAATGGCTGCGGTCGTGTTTAATGTAAAAGAACAGAGTTATGAGATTTTCTATTGGCTACTTAGTAGTGAAGTTTGGGTGCTTTGTTTTGAACATTCAGACAAGAAGACTTATATAGTTATACATACAGTATCCACAGACGAACTTTGAGTCTGCTCTGCATAGAACAAAGGCAAACATGGCAAATTAGTTAGTGTTTATTTTAATTTTTTTGATAGGCCAAATTAGTTAGTGTTTAATTATTGGTGCAAGAAACCCGCGCCAGTCATCTCAGGTTTTTCCAATATCCAGGCTTTTAAGTTTATCTATACAGTATATTTTTAGGAGCCATTTAATAGTTCTTTTTTTTTTTGTGTGTGGTAGAAACAAGTTTCATTTCTGTCCTTATTTGTGCTAATTTAGAAAAGCCATTCCACATAAAAGTGTTCAAGAAACTAACAAACGAAAAGAAACTTTGAAATGCCGCATAATAAGTACACAAATAAAACGATGTCTACAAAAGAATTCAAAACTTCCTTTAATCCTTCCTATTGTTCTCCTTGCTTCAATTCCATTCCATGAATAAGACCTGAACGCCAGACCCTGGGCCAATCCGTTGGAAATGACGACAGGGGTAAAGAGTAATTTGCTCCATGGCTATTGGAAAAAATTGTGGGCAATGTAAAATACTCCTTATTGTAGTAGTAGTAGTAGGAGTACTAAAATGAATCATCTCATCTAGTAAGCAGAACAAGAGGAAGAGGTAGGTAGTTTTTAGTAAGGTACTCACAGCAGTGCCGAAGGAGAGCTTGGTTTTACGGCCATTGAGGAGAATAGTACCGGAGAGGAAGGCATTGGCAGCGAGGCGACTGGAGAGAGCATCAAGAAGCGTGGATTTACCGGAGCCAGAGGGACCCATGAGTGCTGTGAAAGAACCAGGCTCTGCATAACCAGTTAGATCTTGCAAAACATTTTGGGTTTCTCCATTGCTTAATGTCACCATCACCGTTAGATCCTTCCATGTAAGCCTAGCAGATACATCTCCCATCGTCAATCCACCATGACTATAACTATTATTGATAGTGTCCTTCCACAAGGTTTCACTCAGAGGACTCAGACCACCTACAACCACCCCTGCTCCTCCTCCTCCTCCTCTTCCTCCTTCTCTTGCTGCTGCTGCTGCTGCTGATTCGTCTATATCCATCACCACCTGATTATTTCCTCCCGAGCTTGAGTTCGAGTGCCTCGTCATCATTATCGTTTGCTCTTTCATTTTTTCTTAGCCGCTTTCCTTACTACTAATCGATCCGTTAATCTTTCTTCAGTAAAACACTACAATCATAAAAAAAACACAGCAAAAGGGTGTCAACGATGAGCAGATAGAAGATCGATGTAATGTACATCAGTAGCCATGCATAAAGAAAGTAAACACGTGTATTTTAATTGTAGTCTTCTAGTGTCTTATATAGTTATATGTATTGATAGGTACAATAAATTAGTAACAAAAAAAAGAAGAAAAGAACAAATTAAAACCAGAAAATAAAAATGGTCACCCCGAACGGGATCAAACCAAGTGATCAGAGCAGAAAACTAGCACTGCTGATAATTGAATTAAAGTACCGGAGCATTAGAGTAAAGAATTGTAAAAACATACATACATAAATAAATATACCAGATCTCAAGTAGTTAGAACACAAGAGAAGAGAGAAATCAGCTGAGAAGATCAATCTATAGTTTAAGGATTGCTGTTGGTTGAGATCAGCTGAGGATTACTGTTGAATAAAGAAACAAAACTAGCTACAACTGTGTATGTATGGTGAGGATCGAGTAGTACCACTGGGTAAAAATGGGATTTGTATGAGAGAGAGAGAGAGAGAGAGAGAGAGAGAGAGAGAGA
>BPLS01024338.1:0-15928 GCA_019656275.1 Rhododendron kiyosumense | reverse complement strand
GACACCGTTTGCCATAAAAACAATGCCTCCCTTAATTCCCGTAATCCTCTGTAATTGGTACTCGATCGGGACAGGTTCCATACAACCGCCGTACCGTTCGGGGCCACGTGGAATTTTTTCATTGGGTGGCACTTTTCAGGATGTAAACACACCCCCCGCATTAACATTTTATTTATGCTAAATAAATGTTAATGGCACACGTTCTCTGCCTATGTCCCTTCAAATTCGGACGCACGAAGTATGATAGGATTTCATTCCCATGCACGTCCATTGAACTTCCCAAAGATAGCTACAATAATTCTCCTATAAATGGCAGTTAATGATAGGGTTTAACGAATCACATTATCCCTTATAAACCCCTTCGAATTTGAGTCTTTTCTGTCAAGAAGTCTTACGTTTATGGACTCTCTTCCAGAAATCAATCTCATCCTAGATAACCTTGATTCTCAATCTTATTCTCCCCAAATGTCTCCTCCACATTCCCCTCGAATGTTGGCAGGCAAAATTATTTCTGATCGAACATTCCATACCCCCAACCTATCTTCCACGGGTTGGGATTCCTCTTTGACCCGCTCGAATTCATGTGATGGGTCCAACTGGGGCTCATGGGGAGAAAACTCCTCCAATACCAGTACTGGCACCATTCTGGTCAAGTTTGACCAACCTGACCCCACACCTAACAGATTCCATCACTTTCGAACCCTTTTTGCGAGTCAATTCCTGCCTTTGAGTGGTAACGACACCGTTCACATGGGCATGCTCGAATCCATCTACTCCTCTCTCAAGTTTTCTCCTTTCCTAAAACAGGAGGAAAACTACCTTGGGCCTGCCCCTTATTGCGACTTCAAACGCATGGCCCAAGCCCAAAAAACCCTTTGGCTCACAGAGGTGCAAACCCCACACTTCCCAGCTGACTTCGAAGAGACCAATAAGTTGGTTCCTCTTCCTGAAGAACCCGACTGGTTCACTGAGGTGAATAACCTTGCCATCAACACTCCTCATTTCCAATGGCAATACGGCTATTCCATCTATCCTACTGACAAGAGCAAAGCTCTGCAGCTCCTTGCGGCTTTCTCATTCCTGGATATCCACATCCTGGAAGAACAAGTCCCACTTACCAATTTCAAATGGGCTTGTGAAACACTGGTACTATGTTCTATTCCCTCCGCGGTTTCCTATCAAATCCACTGTTTCCTGGATTTCTTACCAGTGATCAGGTCATGGCTCGAAGCCAATACTGCTGCGTATTGCTTTGATCAAATCCTTCAAGATTATGCCATTACCAAAGAAAGGATTGAGAAGCTGCATGACCAGATTGAGAACTTCACCGCTGAGTCCTTCAAGGTGGTGCCTGATCATGCAGACAAAAAGCTTCGAAGGCGCTTCAAAAGACGACAAGTGAAGCGTCCCACAAAAGAGGCTAAGCTTCGAAGGAAAGCCAAAGCACTGGTGCTCCGCTTTAGGCCTCTGCTGGAGAAGAAATTGGAGTCAGACTCCAAAGAAGACATGAGGAAAATGGAGCTGAAATTCCTCCAATTTGCATGGAACAAGTTCCACAGCCTTGTTACTTGGTCCTTTCCTCATTACTTCGAGAATGCAAAAGCAATTTCTCAGCACCCAGGCCCTTCGAAGGCCTAATTTGCATTTCTTTTCATAGAAACTAGGATTTCCCTTGTTTTGCTTTTTTTGTGTAAATACGCAAATTTTAATTTCGTAATCCAGTAGCGGTTTTTTTTGTTTAATGAAATTCCCCTTTTTACCAATACGCTGGACTTGGACTTACTGTTAAAATAGAAATTCTAACAATAATAACTCTATTAAAAGAGAAAAAACCAAACCCAGCGGACCCCAGGGTATGGGCCTACTATAGGCCTGGCCCACCTGCAGGAGTATAAAAGCGGAATTAATTCAAAACCACCCCTTGCATTCTACGCATTCAAGCTTTTCAAACTCGAAATCTCCCAAGAACAGAACTCTCTTTCTCCCCAACAACGCTAAAACCAAATCGAATCAATGGCTTCTTCTAGTGATCCAACAGCCTCAGAACATCCTACTCCCTCTTTGGCATTGAGGCGGTTCGTGTCAGGAAAAACACCGGGACCGACTGGAGAGCCCTACCTCGACGCCAGGGTCTTCATTCCAAACCCTAGCGAAGAAGGTACTTATATCTTGGGCCCTCAACTCATAGGAGAAATCCCTGCTAGGCTTTCTCTTTATTATCCTCGACTGGGGGATGCCGAAATCCGGGCTTGTTCGAGCTTCGATTGGCAAAATTTCCCAAAGAAATCCTTCCCCTGTTGGCCCACATTGGACAAGGATTGGAAGATATGGACCACCCGCATGTTGGCTGTGAAGTCGGACGATCTAGAGAAGGTGGGTTTAAGAAGAATCATTACCCTCCTTCAAAGGGGGGTCCCACAAAATCCCTCTCTGATTCAGGCCGCTTTGGCCTTTTGGGATCCATCCTTCAACTTTTTCCGCTTTAACTGTGGCATGATGGCACCCACAGTTCTGGACGTTACTCAAATGCTGGGGCTCATTCCATATGGCCCCCAATTTGATCCTACCAAGGAATACCTCCCCCCTGAGGGCTTTACTCGTCTGACCGCCACAAACGGGGCTTTTTCCCATTTCTGTATCAGGGAAAAGAAATTAGTGGGGGAAGTGACCGAGACAGAGTTTTTTGCCTACATCCTCTACACACTCTGTAAGCACATCTTTTGCCATTCTGAAAAAAGAGTGATGAATGAATTCGTTCCGGTGGCACTGGCACTTGCTAGAGGTGAAGAGTTCGACTTTGCCTCCTTCTTCCTCGGTCACGTCTACAAAGCTGGATATGACTTCTACCAGAAGGGTTTGAACCACTCACAGGGAGGCCCCCAATGGTTCATTCAACTATGGCTTCATGCTTACTTTCCTGAGTTGGGTCCCTTCAAAGCACCCACATCCCTTGCTGGCCTTGTTGAAGCGCCAAATGTTCATGGTGACAACTACGTTTACCCAGAGGACAACACAACACAGACCTTGGTGTACTACCTCTGCTTCTTTGCTGGTCTCGCCTCAGACAGAGAGTGGCCCAATCCATTCCCTACTCTTGTTGGGCCAGCATGGCTGTTCGATATCCTGGCGGATAGGCAAGGAAGATCCTCTCTAGCTCTTCAAGCATGGAGCAACATTCTGACGAGCAGAGAGATCTTTATTTCCTCGTCGAACACCCTCAAGTCCATAGCGCATGCAGAGGTATACTGCCCTGCACAATTTGCTAGACAGCTGGACTTTGTTGAAGGCATACCTTCCCCTTGCTGTGGCTTTGCCAACATTTGTATGTCTGAACGATCACCCATCTCGGTCGAGCATTTCCTAACTGGGTTTGCTCAAGCCCGAAATGCATTGAGGAGGACAATTACCCAGGAGTTCAGGGAACCTGAGGTACGCACCACCCCTGCATTTGACACCTGGTGGCACTCCAACTGCTCTTTCCTCTCAGGGGTTAAACCCTACAAACAGTTCCTAGCTCACATTGGGTTTGAAAAATCTGAGTTTGGTCATGGAGGAAAAAATGACTCGTCCTCCTTTTCCTCTGACAATGCATTTGGCCTGGCTGGAGGGATCGAAGACATTGCTGGAGGCGAAGTTGAACAGCAATTGACTCCAGTTGAAGCCTCTCCAATCGCAATGGTCGTTCCTCCCTCCCCACCAAGAAGGCAATCCATGAGGGTAACACAAAAAAGAGGTAATTGTTTCTGAACCTCCTCTCTTTTGCTGAAACCAAACCTGATTATACTCCGTTCTGCAGGTGCTACCTCTTCTTCAGAAAGTGCTTCGAAGAAAAGAAAAATTACTTCTCCACCCAAAGAAGTAATTCCCACCAAGCACTATCTTGAGCCCTCAGCTGCACCTCCAGGTTGGTTTCTCTCCCTCTAACTAGTCTTTAAATTGCCACACTATCTATCCGAGTCACCTTCTTATCCCCTTTCTTTCAGCTTCGAAGAGGACAAGGACCACCAGGAAGCGTGGTCCTCAGGTTTCTTCCAGTGATGAAGAAACAGAGAGTGATACAGAGATACTGGCCTCCAAGGGTACATTCCTTTCTCATTTATGGTTTAGTACCCCCTTAGGAGTAAGAGAACTCTATTCTAATCTTTGAGTTCGAACCAGGTGAAACAAAGCAAGTGAAGGAGACCCTCCTCTATGCGAGGAAAACAACTCCTCCCAAGAGGCCTGTTTCTCCAAAGAAACCTTCCTCCCCAAAAGAGGTAAGTCAATTTACACTACACACATTCTCATGTGTCTCTTGTGCTCGTGATTCACTGTTAACTTCTTTGTAGGCTCAAGCTGCACCTCCTGTTGAGGCATTGGAGCTAACTCCTGCTCCCTACCTTCCACAAGAAGTGATAGAGCCCTTAAGCCAAACGTCAGAAGATGTCCCTCACAAGGTATCCTCTGAATATTCGCCTTTCGAATTGTGAAAAGATTCACCCTAACTTTCCTTTGTCCTTTGCAGGCATCTCCTGTTCAAGCTCTTTCTGTACAGAAAGACTCTGCTGCAAAGGATACTGACATGCACACTTTGCTGTCACTCCTTACTGAGCCAACCTTTGCGCAAGTATTGACCAGCTTGGCTCCTTCGAAGACCTTGGGGCCCCTTCCTATCCTTCAGAGAGACTTCCCCCTCCTTCCCTTATCGGTTTCAGGGGAGGGACCTCTAAGGATGAATCCCACTTTGGCTTCGAAGAGCCATACTCTTAGAAGTGCTGAGGATCAAGGCTCCAGTTCAGCCTCTTCCTCTGATCAGGTACTCTTGACACTCAGTCGTACCTTTCATCTCCTGTTTTTCATTCAACTTATCTCTAACTTATAAACCTTATGCAGGCAACGGGCATGGCTCTTCTTCCTGAAGACCATCCCACATCTTCCTCTTCTCCAATTGACTTGCCCTTAGTGGTTTTTGACATATCCTTCTTCAAAAGTCAATTGGAAGAATTTTGTAATAAAATAACTACTCCCACTCCTCTCATTTCTTCGAATCCCTTGGAAAGCCTTCAGCAACTCTTGAGCCCGTCCACACCTCTTCTCTTGCCTTCTTTTAGTCTTAAACATGTTCTTTCGAAGGAAGAAGTCTTGACATTAAAGAGTCTTCTGAGGACCCTAAATCAGCTAGGACTTCCCACTCTGATTGAACATAGTTTAACCTATCACTTCGAGGTGTGCCATCAAGCTTTACTTCTCTCCCAAGGCCTTCCCATGTCAATCAATTCCACTCTCCAAGAGCAACTCAAACAATTCAGTGAATTGATTGCTCACAATCATTTCTTGTCCGAGAGCATTGGATTGACCTTCGAAAAGGCCAACAAGTTAGAAGCCAAAGCACTCGAGACCGCTTCTCGCCTATCTTTATATCAGGCTCGAAGAGATAAGCTTTCAGAGCTTGACAAGAAAATGCAACGGTTACAAGAAGAGATGGAGAAAGTTAGGGAAGAGAGAGCTGAAGTTTCAAGGGGCTTCCCAGAGCTTGAGGGTGAAGCACTAAGGGATGAGTCGATGCTCCCACGACTTATTCCTTCCCTTCGAGAAGAACAGAGGAGAAGAGCAGCTCATACGTCCCTTTTGGATGCTAACTTTAGTTCCCTTCGAGGACTACTAACTACCATTTGTAATGTAACTAGTCCTTTTCTGTAACTTTACGCAGTGTGTACTTTATTCTTTCATTGAATATTCGACTCTTTTGAGCAAGTACATCCACAATTAACTCAAACCCAGTTTTCCACCTTTCATTATTCAGAAAGACTACTGTGCCAACGCTTCACCTACCGCATCTTTAAGTGCCATAAATGAATATTCCCAAACTCACTAGTATAAATAAAGGTCTTGGGAAAAAGAAAACTTACCAAGCATCTTCTTCCTCCGCCTTCTCTTCTTTCAGCAACTTCCAAACAAGCTTCCCAGTTAGGGCTTCTAAGAAACCCACCATGAAGCCTCCTCCCCTGTTTCTGAAGAAAAGCTTCCACACATAGCCACATCATTTCTTACGAGATTTCCCTTACACCCTAAGGCTTCTGGGTATAGCCACATCATTTCTTACGATGTGGCTGTATCCAGCGGTCGCTTCGAAGACCAAAGAATCTAACCAATAATGGTCTTCGAAGCCCACCTACCTACCTATGGAGCTATGAGCTTCCAACTGTGATTCTAGGAGCTCTATATCCCTACCAATAACTGGTAGGGAACTTGGATCAAGTCTCAGTGAAGCTTGGTCCTAGTCTTTGTATCTCAGTTGGATTATCCCTAGAGACTCAGCTTTGATCCCTAGGGACCCAGCTTCGAGATGCTAATAGACCCTAGATAGGTTTCTCAATGTAATCCTTTATTCAAATGTAATGGATCCCTAGATAGGCTTCTCAATGTAATCCACTTGTAACCTTCCGAGTTGATGAAATGAAAACTGCTTATTCATATTTATGTTTTCAACTGGCTTTGACCAACGAACTGGTAGTTTAGCCTTTTGTTACCGCCTTCACTATGCTCCTAATGCTAAATACTAACATGGACGTAATAAGCATAAAGAAAATCAAAGAGACAAAAATTTTCTTCACAAGCGCTTTTGTATTACTTTATCCTGACTGGGCTTCTCCTTCGAAGCTCTCGAATAAATAATATAAAAGTGTTGACAACGCTGAAACACGCTAACCAACCACACGCGGTCTAAATCAATTTATCCAACTCATTTATTTCCCGAGGCATTTCAGCCGTCTCCTTGTGAGTTGCAACCTATTAATTATCAAGCAGCATGCCGTCCAAACGCTCTCAGACCCTTCGCCTTCTGAGCCTTACGTATTTCCACTCATCAATGCCCATAATCACTGAAGCAGATTCTTTGTACTCGTTTGATTATAAATACACCAATGTGTTAACAGGACGGTGCATTCTCTCTTTCATTCTCTCCCACTCCACATATCCAACCATGGATGCTGGTCAGCCCACTCTTTCTGTCAACCTTGCAGCTGAGATTGCTAGGCTAGCAAACATGCTTGCGGAGCTCAAGAGAGAGATCCAAACAGAGCTCCAGGCCCTTCGAAGCGAGGTCGAACAGCTTCGAAGCCAGCTGGTGTGCGTGGAGACAGCTTCACGTCTCTGCTTGGCTAGGACCTGGGATGATCTCTCATCCGTCCTTTCGGCTCACGAAGCAAAAAATCCCCCGGAGGAAAAATCTTCGTAAGGATTCTCCTTTGGGACTGTGAGGATCAATTATGATCTTCATTTTTGCTTTTTAGAGCCGGAGGGGGTTTTTTTTTGTTCAGATCCACTTGGATCTGTTTGCGTTTATTTTGCTCAGACCCACTTGGGTCTGTTTCAACCCATTTGGGTTCTCTTTTGTTTAGTTGCTCCATATATGTAATGAAAATTTGGTTGGCAATGCTTGACTCTTTCATAGCTTCGAAATATGACACATTGGCTGAAATGTAATCATATAAGAATTTCAAAGAAAAGAACTCCTAAATGTCAAAGACCACTTGACATCACACCGCTAAACAACCAATGCTCCGAATTCGGGATTAAAAATAACCCAATTCCATAGAAAACCTCAGAAACCTTCCTTCGAAAGCTATCTTCTATGAAAGGATTCCCATATTGATGGAATATAAGCTTTGAGATGCCTTCCATTGATTTTCCTTCGATGAACATAACCATCAAGATTTCTCAAATGATAGGCTCCTCCTCTCAACACTCTATGGATTTGAAAAGGCCCTTCCCATGTTGGCGCCCATTTTCCTAATCCATCCCTTTTCACCCTCCTATCCCTGATAGGAAGAATAACCTTCCATACTAGATCTCCTTCATCAAAGCTTCGAAGGGCGACTCTCTTATTATAACTCCTTGCCACTCTTGCCTTTTGCAACATGATTTGATTTAAAGCCTTTACTCTGGCTTCATCAATGTCTTCTAACTCCATGTGCATGGCTTGACGATAAGACCCTGTGTTCAAATTATTTTGACACGCTACTCTTTGAGATCTTACAGTAATCTCCATAGGCAACACAGCATCATGTCCATAAGTTAATGCAAATGGAGTCGTGCCCGTGCTGGTCCTCTTTGTATTTCTATATGCCCACAAAGTGTCAAGTAACAACTCATGCCAAACTTCTGGGTTCTGATCTACCATTCTTTGAATCCCCCTCTTGATAATCTTGTTAGTTGATTCTGCTTGACCATTTGACTGAGCATAATAAGTGCTGGTATATATTAATGAAATTCCATGGTTACTAGCAAAGTTCTTTACCAGCTTCCCTTCGAATATGGAACCATTATCCACTGTTATCATTTGAGGGCTTCCAAACCTGTATATGATTCCTTTTATAAAATCAATAACATGGGTTTGCTTTACCTCCTGATAAACCTGTGCTTCCACCCATTTGGTGAAATAATCAGTAGCCACTAAAATGAACTTATGCTTTTCCAATGAAGGAGGATAAATCATCCCAATCATGTCCATGGCCCAACCCCTGAAAGGCCATGGTTTTATCACATACTGTAAATCTGTGACTGGCAAACGCTTGAGTGGACCTGTTTTTTGACAGGCTTGACACCCTTTTGCATAATCTATACAGTCTTTGAGGATGGTAGGCCAATAATAACCATACCTCCTTATCAACCATCTCATTTTTATGCCAGCTTGATGTGCTCCACAAATTCCTTCATGCACTTCAGCCATTACCTTAAAGGCACTTACCTTGTTTAAGCATTTCAACAGAAGGCCGTCCATCCCTCTCTTGAATAGCTCATTGTTGTACATTATGTAGTTTATTGCTTTCAATCTGGTTGTCTTGTCTGCAATACTATCTGGTTTGGTCAAATATTCAATCAATGCTTGCCTCCAATCAACACTTTGACTAGTAGGGACATTAATTTCCAAAACTTCGAAACCAGTTATTCTGTTTTGCAGCATGGGCAAAGATTTTCTCAAAGTTAATTGACAAAATTCCTTTTCTTCTTCTGCTAGAACTCTGAAACCAGATGCCCTTTGGGCTATTTCATCAGCTTCTTCATTAAAGAATCTGGGAACATATGTTAAAGTGAGCATATAGAACTGATCTATCAACCTCTTGGCCTGTTGATAATAAATTATCAACGCTGGACTAGTGCATTTAAACTGTCCATTCAACTGATTCACCACTAATTGAGAATCTCCAAAGATTTCAGCAACACTCACCTTTAAGTTAAGCAAAATTTCTAATCCTATGATCAACGCTTCATACTCTGCCTGATTATTGGAACATTGTCCCTCATTCAGTCGAAAACCATATTTGGTTTTCAACCTTTGGGGAGATTCAATAACTATGCCTACTCCAGCCATTTGAGCTGTTCTTGACCCATCGAACCACAATTTCCATGGCTTGATCTCGACCACAGTAGCTTCCAACGCTTTTGGTGTCTCAAGCTCATTTGGATGATCGGCTAGAAAGTTGGCCAATGCCTGGCCTTTTACTGATTTTTGCGGTACATATTCAAGACAAAACTCAATTAAAGATACTATCCATTTCCCAATCTTCCCACTAAGCACTGGCTTAGAAAGCATGTGCTTAATTACATCAGTTTGAGAAATAACATAAGTTACTCTAGGCAACATATAATGCCTGAGTTTCTTGGAAGCATAAAACAAAGCTAAACACAATTTCTCTACTGCAGCATACTTGCATTCGCAGGAGTTTAGGAACCTACTAAGATAATAAACTACTCTTTCCTTGCCATCATCATTGTCTTGAGCCAACAGTACTCCTATTGAGTCATGTGTTGCAGCTAAGTACAACTTCACTGGCTTTCCTTTGATGGGAGGTGCCAAAACAGGAGGACTGGCTAGATAGCCCTTGATGGCTTCGAAGGCCTCATCATGCTCTCTGGACCACTTGAATTCTTCCCCTTCCTTCAATTTCAACAAAGACGAGAAGATTTTAGTTTTCCCTGCAGTGTTAGATATAAACCTTCGAAGGAAATTTAATTGACCAAGAAACCTTTGCAACTCCTTCTTTGTAGAAGGTGGTTTGGCTTCAATAATAGCCTTTGCCTTGTTCTTGTCAACTTGTATTCCTCTGTTGTGAACTAAATACCCTAGAAATTTTCCAGCTGACACTCCAAAAGAACACTTTTCTGGATTCAATTTCAACTGATAATGCTTCATTTGTTGAAATGCCTTCTCCAAATGTTTCAAATGATCCTCATTAGAATTTGACTTCACAATGATATCATCTATGTAACATTCAAGAAAACTTCCAACCAAATTATGAAAAATGGCATTCATAGCCCTCTGGTACGTGGCTCCAGCATTTTTTAGTCCAAATGACATTTTGACCCATTCGAAGATGCCAATATTACCAGGGCAAGCAAATGCTGTTTTATGCACATCTTCCTTTGCAATACAAATTTGATTATACCCTGAATGCCCATCCAATATGGATAATATCTTGTGTCCAGCTGAACCGTCCACAAGTGTATCCACATTAGGCATTGGATATTCATCTTTAGGAGTTGCAGTATTTAGGTTTCGAAAGTCAACACAGATCCTGATAGTCCCATTCTTTGTAGGGACTGGAACCACATTGGATAGCCATTCGACATACCTGGCTGTTCTAATAAAACCTGCATCCAGAAGCCTCTGCATCTCCTTTTTAACACCTGCAATAGTTTCTGGACTCATCTTCCTGGTTGGCTGCTTTACAGGTTTAAATTGTGGCTTGATAGGCAATCTATGCTCCACCAATTCCCTGTCCAATCCAGGCAGTTCCTTGTAACTCCATGCAAAGCAATCTTTGTTCGCTTTCAATAGTGCTTTTAACTCAGCTTTCACCTCTGGTTCAAGCTGTTTGTTAATGAACACAGGGTTGGGGTTTTGCTCGTCCCCCAATTTTACTTCCTCCAAAAGGTCTTGTGCTTCGACCTGCTCTATCTGGGTTTCCTCCTCATGAGGCTTACCATCCTGCATAACATCTTCCCATATGTTATCTTCTTGAATCTTCTGCTCGATCCCCAAAGCAACATACCTCACCAAAGCCAAAGAGTTGGCCTCTTCTTCTGCTTCTTCCTTGGACCTACATCCAAGCAGCATCATCCTTTGGGGTGTCTGATTCATAATCAACAGTTTGCTTTAGCTTCGATTTCAGCTCTGCCAATTCTCCCAGTTCCATCTCGTTGGTTGGGTAAGTGGCTGCTTGCAGTAATTCACTCAAAGGAACTACGTCTGATTTGTACATTTCAGCTTCAGCAAAATTTGCTGTGGCACTAAATGGATGTGGATCAGCTTTGACTCCTTCAACACCCACTTCTTTGCCTTTGTCATACTTAACAATCATTAATTCCTGATGCATGGAAGAGGGGATACATCCATTAACATGAATCCAGTCTCTTCCCAATAAAGCATTATATTTAGCATATGTGTCAACTACAAAGAAGGCAGTATCAGTTTCTATGCCTCCTACTGCCAATCTAATGGAGATGATTCCCCTGGCATGTTGACTTTCCCCAGTAAATCCTGCAATGGATGTGCTAGTTGGGATCAATTTTGCTTTTCCTTTTCCTAACTTTTTCAAGGTTTGGAAAGGCAAAATGTTCACTGCAGCTCCATTGTCCACTAGGATTCTGTTAAGTGGGACTCCATCGAAATATGCAGTAATATATAGTGGACGTAAATGTTGTCTCATTGCATTAGTAGGTAATTTAAATGGATATGATATTTCCACATAATTTAAATCTATTACCAAGGGATATTCGACGTCAGACATGGACTCCGGGACAAAACAAGCACTTTCTTTTGAGCTTACCTCCAAACTCTCTTGACTCTGCTCTATTTCACATACCAGGTTCTCGTCCATCTCAATCTGAGCCACCTCTTCCAAGTCGCAGTTGTTGCATATGATGTTCAATTCTTCATCACTCAGCGTTTCTTCGAAGTCAATTGGCTTATCCAAGTTCGACCAAGCATCACCTTGGCCTTTCATTGTCTGGCCATTCTTGAAGAAATCCATAGAGCATGGATACACCATATTCACCTGCACTTCTGGCTGCTTGCCAAATTGAATTGTTGCCCTTTCTTTGGCTGGTTCAAGTGCCTCAGTTTCCTTAACTTCCTTGCTCTCAACCTCTTGTGCTGATAGCTCCATAGGTGACGAGCTTCCTTCGATCCCTTCTTGTTCTACCAACATGGCTTCGAGCAACCCGGACTGGTAACTAGCCAATGAATTGGGAGATGGTGGATCAAAATCTTCCTCGAGCATGGCAGAGGCTACTTTCTTCAAAGTCTCCCTCTCATGACACTGGGCTCGAAACTCTTCTGGGTCCCTCTTAACCCTGTCAAACCGTGGATTAAGCCTTGCTCCCCTGCCTGATTCTTCCCCCGTTGAGGATTCTCCTGACTGGAAAAGCGTATACTTTCTCTGTAGCTTCCTTTTCTGAGTTCTTGAAAGCAATGGAACCATCTGGGGTATTTGGGACTTAGGATCCCTGATCAACACCCAGTTTCCAGAATTCGAGACTGGTGGCTTGAAAGTTCTATTCTCATTCCTGTTGGAGCCCTTGTACCCTTGGAACAGATCAGGCTTGACTTGCTTGAGAAACCAATCAGGAACCCCTTTCACCAAAGTGAATTCCTCTTGTTTAGCCTCTCCTGATGCCTCAGCTGTCTGACCAATGTTGGCCTTCTTCGAAGGTGGCAACTCCCTTCTGTGGATGGCTGGGGCAGAGCTAGTGAGCACATCTCTCTTTGGTCCCAACCAAGGCTTAGTGTCACCTAGCCTTGCTTGCGCTGGGGCCAATCTCTTCATTCCCATCTCCTTAGGGAAAAAATTCACGCCCTTCCTATCCAAGTCCTTAAAAACCAGATAGTTGGCCCTGCACCCTACACACAGGCACTCCAAAAATGAAGCTTCCAACATGGGCAAGTGATTATTACCCGAGAATCTCTGTGAAGCCAACCCATCACTCGTTCGTTTGTAGGGAGTTGGCCTCATTCCCATGCCTCGAGGATAGCAAGCGTATGGCCTGCCTCTTCCATATTGAACAGTATTCATGTTCACTTGTGCCTCCTTATCCTGCCAATACTTCTTGACAGTTCGAGCCAGTGAGGAGGGCACATTGGTGTTGACTTCTTCTACCTTTGGAAAAGGCGTTGTATCAATTCCCATAATCTTTTCTGGAAATTTGATCCTTCCCTTCTTGATTTGTTCTTGAATCCTGTCACGAAAAACATTACAAGACTTAGTTGAATGGGACCAAGAGTCATGCCATTTGCAATAAGTCTTCCCATTCTTTTCCTCCGCTGTGGGAAGTTTCACATTCGAAGGCAGCTTGATGATTTTCTTTCTTAACAAGAAATCAAAAATCTCATCTGCTTTTGATATATCAAAAGAATATACTTTAGTGATCTCCTTTTGTTTGAACTTCTGTCCTAGGGATACATTCTTTTGAATTAAAGGCTCACAAACACAAGGATCATGCTCTATAATTTCTGCAGCATCGATCTCGTAATTGGGATCCCTATAATACGTAGGGTAAGAGGAATTATGTCTGTCCATATCCTCTTCTAGCAGTGATTCATATCTAGCCACTTTATAGGTCAAGTCTGCAAAGTCTCTAAACTCTGTAGAATCAAACCTCTTTCGAAGCTCTCTTTCTAAACCATCTTGCGCTAATCTTACGAATTCTGCCTCTGGCAGTCGAAGTTTGCATTTGGTCTTTGCTCTTTTGAACCTAGATATGAAATCTACTACTTTCTCATCTGGTTTCTGCTTCAGCCTTGCTAAGTCTGCCATGGAGACTTCAGGCTCAGCATTGAAGAACTGTGCATGGAATGCCTCTTCCATCTGAAACCAATCAGTTATTGATTCTGGCGGCAGGTTAGTATACCATGCAAAAGCTGGCCCGGACAAAGAATTTGGGAATAACTTCAACTTCATGAAGCCATTTTGAGCTAAATTCTTACACTGGGCAGAAAACCTTGCTATATGCTCTATAGAAGACTGTCTCCCATCCCCATAGAACAGAGTAAAATCTGGGATTTTAAACTCTCTAGGGATTTGGAAGGTCGTGTCTATCCATTCTGGATATGGTTTTCGATAAATTTGAGGTTGCACCCCCCGAGTTTGAGGTCCACAAACCTCTTGTATGAGACCCATGACTTGGTCTCGTAGTATTGGATTGCCTATTAGGAAGTTTTGCTCCTGATTTTCAACAGGAGGCTCTGGTCCTATGAAACCATCTTCATAAACTCCTCTTGTCGTGTCTAAATCCCCTTGTTTTTCTCTAGGAATCCTCCCATATGATGTAGGTTGCATTCCATCAAAAGCTTCATTAGTTCGAACAGACCTATGGGTTCCATAAGCTGTCTTGAGAGGATTCTTGGTGGTTGGGACTTTTTGTCGAGGGTGTTGTGGGTTTTCACCCCTTCTCTCAGGTTTATGAACCAATTCTGGTTCTGAATCATCCTCCAATCCCCCAAATGTGGGTTCGAAGAGAGGATTCATACTCTGTCTTTCTCTAGTGTCCCGTCAAACCCCTATGTGAACACCACGAGGTTGCCTTGGAATCTCTAGGACAGGTTTTGGAGGTCTCACAGGCTCATACCAAGATTGTGGTATTTCATCTGGATACATCTTTTCTTTACCTGTTCTAGATTTCATTCTACTTCTACCAACATCCTCTCCAAGCCTTCCTTCGAAGGAACTTTGGTGAGTGTTCGAGTTGGCTTGATGGTTCTGCCCATTATCCCCTGGGCTATTTCCTGCTGCCTCTAAGTTAGGCAACCTACTTTTCATGCTTTTGATCATGGCTCTTTGAGTTTGAGCCATCTCTCGAAAAGCTACCATCATTTCTCTAAACACTTCCTCTCTATCGTGGTCTTTGCCACTGGCTTGTCCTCTTTGGAAGCTTGGAGGTACTTCCTCAGGAGGTGCCTCGTAAGAAGGCTCTTCATAAATAGGCTCTTCGAGTTCTGAAGCCAATTGAGGAAAAACAGGATTTGTAGGCGTTCCTAGTTCTGGTGCTTGTTCTGGCACAGCTTGTTCTTCTGGCGCTAGATCACCCATGGGTGTTCCTATCTGCTTTCGAAGCCTTGGCATTTTGACACCTTTGTGTCCCACCGGGCGTGCCAAAAATTGTTTGGGCTGAATTAGCTCAATCAAATGGCAAATGATTGTGTGCGGGCGTGCCAGAAAAGAAATAACTTCACAGATGAAATTACTCTTTTCAAATTGATTTGAAATAACTAATCTCAATCAGGCAATTGTGTTATCCGTTCGATTACCTCAACTAAGAGGATTTTTCCTTAAGGTATCAACCAAATAAAATATTGACGCGCTTCGAATCAGAAAAGATGATTGAACACAAACAAACCTGAATTTAATCAAAGGCAAGCTTGTATACAAACACTCTTAAGACTCTTCTAAGAACAATACAGTAAAATAAGCACACTGAATTTAATCAAAAGTGGACTTACAAACGACTATTCTTTGGTAAGAAAAGAACTTACAAGAAAATAAGAAAACTTGAATTTAATCGAAAGCCATCTTACATGCAAATAAGCCTTCAACTTACAAAAAGATCCTACTTTAAACTAGACTAATCTAAGATAGATCTCTGAGCAATCATTTTGTATGAGTTGTCAGATGATATGAATTTTTTGTGGGGGCTTCTCTCTTCGCTTCACTTCTTTATTTATAGACATTGGCCCTGCCTTCGATCTCCACGTCTTCGATTGATGTCCACGTTGGCCACATAAAACGGTTGAGGGGGCTTTCGAACGGTTACCTTGATATTTCCAGAATTCCTTCTTCCCCTGCTTGCTTCGATCACGGTGTTCATGGCCACTTCCTGGATCGTGGTTCCTATTTTCAAGCAACGTGAATTAATGTAACACGTCTGCTTCCAGAATGATTCCCTGCAACTG
>BPLS01024332.1:0-39930 GCA_019656275.1 Rhododendron kiyosumense | reverse complement strand
TTGGACGTAATTTAATATTGAGAAATAAATTGCTTTGGTAGTGTAGTTTAATGGGTCAATGGATGATTTACCGGGAAAAGAAGTTAGAAAAAGAGATGTCTCCTTATCTATCTCTATTTCCAATATGAATGAATAAAAAGCTTTGGTCTTGCAAGTATTTCTGTTTGGTTTCTTCCTACTTTCTCTCTCCTCTATCAAAACCACTCCACTGTTTTTCCTCTTGCCGTCCAGTTGGTGATACAGATCTCCGGCAATGACCCAGCTTTCCGGCAACTCTGATTCAAAACAAGGTCCATCTAATTTACCATATAATCTGAGTTTTTTTTTGTTTGCAGAACAATACACAGACGTGTGTAAATATATATCTACTTGTACAACAGAAGCACATGAGGAATAAAGTGGATAAATTTTGCAGGAGATCAGAGTATTTGTGGATTTTCTCTTGTATTTTTCCTTTACTCAGGATATCAAATTTTAATACCAAATCCAAATTCATGGAATTTTTAAATCGGTTTTTCAATGCTTGTTATCCACTTTCAACCACACCCTCACAGTATCCACCATGAGAGAGAAACTGGGTTTGTGGCTGTTTAAGAGATCTGTTGGTTTAAAGTTATTTTTCTGGGCTCAATTTCAGGAGTTCGAAGAGGATAGGTTCCACTTTCACTGATTTCATGATTTGATTCTCTGTTTCTAACTCTGCACCTCTCTTATCTAATTTTATTCTAGTATATATAATTCCAGGAAAATAATTTCATGGAATGGATAGAAAATGAAGACAGATTCCCAGTAAAAGATCTAATTTTTCCCCTGTAATTTACCATCTGCAGAGGAAATCAGGCCTTCTTGAGCAACTTAAGAAGGAACCATAGCTTTGCTGTGTTCAAAAATCATGGGAAAGAAGAAGACTGAATTCTCGCCTGTTTCCATTGAAGAAATGGATTTCCAAGAAGAACCCTCAATTCCAGAAGTGAAACGTTTCCAGATTCGGGCTCCAATAACCCCAGATAAGCCCAACTTCCCAAAACAGCATCCGATCTACGCAGACAGACGAGAAAATCAGCTAGGAAATGGGAATTGGTTTCCACCAGAGAGATTCTCACCTGGGTTTCCACAGGAGACTCAATTCCATGGCTTAGAAGCATGTTCTGATCCATCAAATTCCAGGGGAGGGAATTTTGAGAATTTGGCCTGGAAATCACAAGGTGGGGCCGGCATTTCCAGTGACCTCTCCATGGACTCTTTCAGAAGTCTCATTGCCCTAGCAGATGCAGCTGCTACATCGACCCGATCTGCTGCGAATGGAACTAGGCAGGGGAATTCTAATCCTTTTATAACCATTTTCAACACTCCATTTGAAGGGGATCAGACCGACTCAAATTTCACAGCTTCGCCTCTTGCAAAGCAAGATTTCTCATTTGCACCAAACCTGTGGAACAAAAGCAGTTGTGCACCAGATACATATCTATGTGAGTGTTTCAAAACTAAGCCTTTGATTATCGAGTTGCGGCCCTTGGGATTGTGAGAAAATTGAAGAGCATAGAAAGGGTTGCGATATCTCATTCTCACGATCCCAAGGGACTGTTGGCGTTGAAAGACATCGGAGAAAGAAATATACAACGAATAAATTGGATATTTCAGATATTTACGCAATGAGCAAAGTGAGATGCATTTAATAGGTGTAAGGTCATCAAATTCCACAATGTGACTGGACATGTGGATCAAAATCTAACAGAGAAATTACTTAGAAGGTCCGGAACACTACGTGGCATGTGCCAGAATAACATTCCGCCATGTGTCCACATGGTCTGGAGGAAAGAGGACAAAGTGGGACATGGCGGGCCATCCCTGTTCAGGCACATGGTCTTGTAGTGATCCGCACCTGTAATGATTTCTACTTTTGATTAAAAAATTATTGAATGAAATTTACGATCTTTAACACTTTAACACCTTCAACATATGAAAGTTGACAAAAAGTAAGTAGTAGGATTTCAGTGAACAAGGCGTACACCCGCATTGAATGTGTGCCATGCATGACCCACCTTGCCTTGCCATTCTGATTGCTTCTCTTATCCACATTGATATTCTTCTCAACATTTTGTCATTAGTCATCACAGATTCACCAAACCAGTAGTTCTTTTGGCATTTTGTGAACTTCTGCCCAAATGAGCTCTCTGTTGAATTAGCTCATTAGAACTAGAGGGGAGGGATATTGAAATCATAGGGTTCGTCGACATTGCCCAAGCATTATGCATTTTTCACACTTTTTCTATTTTACACCCACTGCCTTACTAGCAGTCCCATACCACCACAATCTCAATCACGGGAAGTCTTAACATTGTCTCAATCACAACCCAAAAGTTTTGGCTCCGCCCCTCATTAGAACCTTTATTCTATCCAAGTTATGAAGAACATTATTAAACACTAAAAAGCATCACCTCAGATTTTGCTGATATTTCATTCTTCCAGCTGATCAAATATAATGCCTGTAACCTACAGATGGAAATCCTCATCCTTCCCGGCGAACGTATGATCTCAACTCGCCACCGAGCGCATTTACAGATGAATTCTCGAGCCAAAACATCTCCACTCCGTATGCACCCATAACACCAGACCAGTCCAAGAAAGTAAAAAACAAGCTGGCTCATAATGTCCTCCCTTCAAGCATGGATGAAGAAGCCCATCAGGAAAAGAATAGGCAGGTGAATGAAGATGCAACTCCGAGGGTTGAAGTCAACCATGATAAAGTACAGCGACAACTAACAATAGATTCATCAAGTACTGCTGTTTTGACAGAATTGCAAGAGAATCACAACCCTGACAAGGGAAGCAACACTGGCATTGACCTGAACATAACCCCACAACAGAAACCAAGAAGAAAAAAGCACAGGCCCAAAGTTGTTGTAGAAGGCAAGCCCAAAAGAACTCCACCAAAACTGCCGGGAGGCCCAAAGGAAAGCACAT
The DNA here is from genome assembly GCA_019656275.1 of Rhododendron kiyosumense. Taxonomy (NCBI): domain Eukaryota; kingdom Viridiplantae; phylum Streptophyta; class Magnoliopsida; order Ericales; family Ericaceae; genus Rhododendron; species Rhododendron kiyosumense. Next base: position 36,966 of record BPLS01024332.1, on the reverse strand, counting down.
CAGGTAAGAGGAAGTATGTGCGAAGAAATCGGCTTGATAATAGCCCCGACACTCCCACGGCAGAAGTAACAGGCGGAAGAACTGATCCAAAGACAGCACCACAGCCTACAGAAAAATTCGTCAGGAGGTCATTAAATTTTGACGTAGAACCAAGCCAAGTAAGAGAAGAAAGCTCTACATGCAGGCCAGAGGCTAATGAGAATGCAGAATCACAAGCACAAAATTTTTGTACCAGACTTGGTCAAGGGATGGAGGAAAATGTTGAGAAGACACAAGTGGGTGTTGCTTATAGACTAACACGTTCAGTGAGCAAAATGCTAGAAGATTACCTTTCCCTGCCAACCGCTGCAAAAACCGATCCACCACTGGAGAAAATGAATGATGATGCCCAAAAAGAAAGCGCAAGAGGAAAGTGCCAGATAATTTTCTCCAACGAGACACATGATAAACAGGCAATCACTATGCAAATGCAACTGCCAATTAATACTGACCTTCCGTCAGCTCCAAGGAGTCCAAACAATTCCAATTGCAGCAGCAGCAGTCCATGTTTGACAGAGGAAGAAAGAGCAAGGGGGTTAAAGAGGGGACATTGGTGCACAACTAATGCAGCTGAAAACATCCACACAAATATGATTGGAGGCCATTACAGTTCTTTGCACGAATTCGCAGCCATGTTTCCAGCAAATGCATGCAACAATCATGGAATTCCAGGCATGCTTTTTCCTGCAATTTACAAGAAGAAAAGAACTGAGAAAGGGCACTGTACACCAACATCAAGCACGTTGCCAACCGCTGGGCCCAATAGCAGGTTTGCTGCTGCTCAATTCAACCTTAGCAGCATCTCAAGCAAAAATAAATCATCTATTGATGCTAAGGGCAATAACACTAGCAGCATCAAAAGTACATCATGTATTGATGCCCAGGGCACGCAACAAGGTTTTGAGTGTAAATTGGCTTTGGACCAGAAAGGGAGAATGACAAAGAAGAGATCAAAAGGCCCTTCTAGGGTACGGGACTTTGCGTCACTGATTGGAATCATAGGGTGCAATCAATTTCCAACTTTTCCTGCTCAAGGAGCACCCATAACTGGTGATATGCAGACGTATACAACTTCACACAACCCATACACATGCATGGAAGCTCTGGTTGCAGACTCTCATGCAACAACTACAAAGAAGCGGACAAAAAGAAACTCCTTCCCAACTGGTACATACAATCACTCCGAATCCTTTTGTATGCTAATAGTGATAGGTACTTCCCTCAGGAAGCATAAGTGCGATTATTTTTTTGTCCCTTCCTGTTAGAGTGATTCCTTTCTTTTTCTGAAAAAGCCGCGGCAATTGATGAATTTCCTCTTCCAGATACAACACAGAAGAGATTGCCCACTATGGATACAATGGTTGAGTATTTACGTGGTCTAGACATCAATAGAGAAAGCATCCGAGTCACATATCAAGAGCAGGGTCAACTTGTACCTTATAACTTCCGATACGAAGAGCAACGTGCACTTGTTCCATATAACTTTCGATATGCAGAAAAAGATGCACTTGTTCTTTATCGAAGGGATGGAACTGTTGTCCCTTTTGAAGGTACATTTAATCCAGTCAGGAAACGAAAACCTCGGCCCAAAGTTGACCTTGATGATGAGACGAATAAAGTATGGAAGCTTCTTTTGGAGAGTATAAACAGTGAAGGTATTGATGGGACAGATGAGGAGAAAGCAAAATGGTGGGAAGAAGAACGGCGAGTGTTCCGAGGACGGGCAGATTCGTTTATTGCACGGATGCATCTCGTCCAAGGTAGCAATTGATTCGAACCATTTAAGTTACTGCAGACAACTTATATCTTAAGTTTTTATTCACAACGCCTGAACAATATCGTCTAAGTAGCTAATGGTATAGATACTGTTCAGAAACTTCAAAAAATGATACAGGTTAGTAGGAGTCCTGAATAAGAATACAGATGATGATACTGAACCCCTTTTCTTTTGGTGAATTGCCTAAGCAATACCTACGACTGAATCAGCATGCATACACGGGCACAAAATGGTGAATTGCCTAAGCAATACCTACGACTGAATCAGCATGCATACACGGGCACAAAATGTAAGGTGACTCTTACTCAACAAAAAGTGTTTCAATCCAACTACCGGTACAGAGACAACAATGAATGCTAGACTTGCAATTAAAGCTAATTTGTGTTACAGAGACATCAATCAATTCCACCTATCATTTATAAGGCGACACTAAATTAAATTTTGCTCACCCTCGAGAAGTGAGATAAGAAAATTCTTACCATTGGCATCCTTCGTTTGACGTCTTCTTGACTTTTGATTTATTCTTTCTTGAAGTAAATGTTGTATTAAAGATCTTGACAAGCATAATAATAATGACAGAAAAGGTAAGAAAACCCAGAAAATTGTACCTTTGTAAGAAATGTAAGCGGCTCTCAGGATTATATGAGCAGATAGCAGTGAAGCTACAATCCCAACTTGCGCTGTGTAGACCTGAAACCCTTAGCCTAATAACTTTAAGCAACTTGATAAAATTATTTTGCCCATACGAACTTATCACTAGATCTTAGGGCATCAACACCTGGCATATCCTTTCCCAAAGTTTCTCACGTAAAAAAATCTCCTGACGTAAAACTCCCGTATCTCCACAACACTTCAGAGACTCCCCTTGCTTTTCAAGCTGATGAAACTATTTAGGTCCTTCATCAAACTTTACTTAATTATGTTATATTTACAGTGCAATTACTGTTTGCAGGAGATAGACGCTTCTCCCCATGGAAAGGATCAGTTGTGGACTCAGTGATTGGAGTTTTCCTCACTCAAAATGTCTCAGACCATCTTTCTAGGTCAGTTGTAGTTTTCTAACTTGATAAGGAAATTGAAACCAGTTGTAACGGACAACATCTTCATTCTACACTATACTTTGCAGTTCTGCCTTCATGTCTCTTGCTGCGCGATTTCCCCCGAAGTCTGAGAGCAATGACACTTCGTATTTTGAAGAGACAAGTACATGTGTTAATGAACCAGAAATATGCATACTGGATTTGGAGGATACCAACAAATGGCTTGACGAGAAGTCAAATCAGCCAGCCTGCCAAGGCAGTTCTCTTGCATTTCATGACAAGGACTGTAGTATGGAAAAAAGAGTTACCTACCACACTGAATTACTTGGAAGCAGCAGCGGTGATACTTCTGGAAAGGGTCAAGGGATATACAAGAAATGTGTGGAAATTTTCATGGGAGATAAAAGAGAGACGGATGATTTATTCTCTTCTCAGAATTCTGCTGGCTCCTCTCAAAGCTCTCCAGACTCATCAGTAGCCCAGACAACTGAAATAATAGGACCATCCTTGCAGGACAACTCAGAAGGAGATCTAGAAATGAGGTCAAACCCCAAGAGTCTTGTTGGCTCTTCATTTCTGGAGCTATTACAGAGAGAAACCTTACGTGGACTTGATGCTCACAAAACTGGAAATCCATCATCTTTCAAAGAAAATGGGTACACCAGCATGGAAGGTACAGAATTTCACACGCAGAATCTGAACAAGGATAGATCAGATAATCCTAACACCTCCATTAAATCCATCATCTCTTCCAGTATCGACCATTTACAAATGGTCTCCGATGCAGGTGCTCTGGAAACTGAAACCTTAGGGACGTTGACAGAAGAAAGCCCATTTTCATCTGTTAGAAATGAAGAAAATTGTGTAAGCGAACAAAGTGGAGCAACAGCAGAATCTGTAAACCAGGCTACTGTTCAAAATAACATGTCAGCGAGTTTCCAAGAAGCACAGAAATCTCCAAGTGAAGACAATCATGCTTGCAGCAGCCTTGAAGAGGAGTTTTATAAGGCATTCCCATTTCACAACAGACCAGTTGGGAATCCGAACGACAACATTCAATCACAGGCTCAAGAGAAAAATCATAGAATGCATCAAGCACTGGAGGCCCAAAACCTTTCAAGAGATACCTTGGATATCACAGATACCACCAGTATAGTTAACAACCCAAAAAGCACTGAGCATAATGCAGTTGAGTCAAGATTGAAAGACCATGGATATCTTCCTGGGAAGGCAATTAATGGGATAAGCTCTGATCCTTCTAGAGTGAAGCGGGGAAGGATTGGAAAGCAGAAACAGAACTCAGTCGAGTGGGATAGCTTAAGATTGCAGGCACAAGCAAAAGGGAAAAAAGATAGAACACCAAACACAATGGACTCGCTGGACTATGAAGCAGTACGGTGCGCAGATGTTAACGAGATTGCTTACACTATCAGAGAAAGGGGAATGAACAACATGCTAGCAGAGAGAATGAAGGTACGTATATCACAGACTTTACAATATTCAACTGTTTGGAGTTGCAAAAACCCTACCTACGTGATTAACACCCAATACAAAGAATAACTTAGCAGATTATAATTGAGGAAATGCAGGATTTCCTTTAGCACTCAATACAAAGAAAACCGTAAGTTAAGCTAATTGAGGAAATGCAGGATTTCCTGAACCGGCTGGTTAGAGAACATGGAAGCATTGATCTCGAATGGTTAAGGGATGTTCCACCTGACAAGGCCAAGTAAGCACAAGCAAATATTCATCTCATTTCTTTAAGTTACAAACCAATCTGAAGCATCTCATATTCTCATGGCTACTATATTGTTGGTAATACAGTATCATGCAATTGACAAAAAAAGAAAAGAAATAGCGTCTCCATATGATGACAGTAAGGAAGAAACAAATATTTACGCATAATTTATGCTTGTAGAGAATATCTATTGAGCTTTAGAGGGTTGGGCTTGAAAAGTGTGGAGTGCGTGCGGCTTCTGACTCTCCACCATCTTGCTTTTCCAGTAAGTTATAAGTTAAAAGTACAAGATTTCTCACAAGAAGATGAAAAAAATCTTACTTAATTCCTCATTGTAAATCTTCCATTAGGTTGACACGAATGTTGGACGTATAGCTGTCAGACTAGGATGGGTACCCCTTCAGCCGCTGCCCGAGTCGCTGCAGTTGCACCTTTTAGAACTGTGAGTACCAACTGATTTACAGCAGTACAATTGTTCATCCACAATAGAAAAGCTAATGTTGATGTTCCAATGTAGGTACCCAGTCTTGGAATCAATTCAGAGATATCTCTGGCCACGACTCTGCAAACTTGACCAAAGAACACTGTGAGTGGACATTTTTCTTCATAAATATGCATATTCATGTGTGTGTGTGTGTGTGTGTAATAAATGATCTATGTACTATTTCCTATATATATGAATCAGTTAGAAGGTTGATGAATTTCTCATTTGGAATGCTATTTATCACAGATACGAGTTACATTACCAGATGATAACATTTGGAAAGGCATGTACTGTTTACAATAACTATGAGGTGATTTACCCTAACTCATTTTAAGTGAAAACAAAGATTGACAAGCATTCATTTCAATTTTGCAGGTTTTCTGTACAAAAAGCAAACCAAATTGCAATGCATGTCCAATGAGAGGAGAATGCCGGCATTTTGCAAGCGCATTTGCAAGGTTTGCATTGGCTGTAACGTGGAACTAAACCTAAACCACCACATAAGCCAATTATCTGAATATCAAGTTTGAAATTTATGTGTGTGCCCAGTTTTTCTTTTTAACATTGGGCATAACAGAATTCTTGTCACATGATCAGCCAAAAAAGACACGGGAAGTGAAAAATCTTCATAGGTTGATGATAGTATCGTCACAAATAACTATTGCACGAAAAATAGTCATTTGGTATGTATATATAAAAGTTGCAATCTGTTTCCATTATGTAAACTGGACCTCAGTTGGTATGTCTAACTATTTTTTTTTTTTTTTTATCGGCACGTCTAACTATTGCACGTTACTCAGTATCATACAAATCATATACCATACCTTCCCAAAAACATACTCTTCTTTTTGGTGGAAAACCACAAACAAAACTCTAATAGCTACGTTAAGCAAAATCAAATATTGCCATGTATTGAATGAGTAACAAACCATATTGAATGCAGTGCAAGGCTCGCCCTCCCGGGGCCAGAAGAGAAAAGTATAGTGGCTGCATCGGAAGGTGTAGGAGCTAATCTGCACCCGGTGGATGGTATCAAACCATTGCAGCTTCCTCTACTCCAGGCTAATGAACAACTGCAAGCACAATCTCAAATCAACCATTATGAGCCTATTGTTGAAGTGCCAACAACACCAGAACCTACTGTTGAAATGCCAGCGTCTCCAGAGCCTGAACCACAAGACATCGAAGACTTATTCTGTGAAGATCCTGAGGAAATTCCTACTATCAAACTCAACATTGAAGAGTTGACTCAAAATTTGCAAAACTACATGCAACAGAACATGGAACTTCAGGAGGGCGAAATGTCAAAGGCTTTAATAGCTTTAACTCCAGAAGCTGCTTCACTCCCCGTGCCTAAACTTAAAAATGTGAGCCGGTTAAGAACAGAACACCGAGTGTAAGTAGGCTCTTGCTGCATCTCGAATAGAAGATAAAGTCATTTCCTAAATTTTAAGTCCATGTATGTAGCCATCTGGAGATAGTATTGTTAGGGATCCATAATATGGGATTCCATAATAAGCAAACCATGCTTATCAACTAATAAATTTATCTGGAGCATAGTGACCTGTTGAATCATGCTAAAGTATACTGATTGTTTCTTCCCATTTGCAGCTATGAGCTCCCAGATTCACATCCTCTACTGGAAGGAGTGAGTATAATTCATCTACATTCCTATTTTTTTATTGTCATGTCTAAATGCACGTTCAAGTGATATGAACTTACTGAAATTTGCAGTTAGACAAACGGGAACCTGATGATCCATGCTCATATCTTCTTGCTATATGGACACCTGGTAAGTACACAAGTAACACAACAGACACAAATATAGCACACACGTACCATCAAACATCAATCAAGAAATCACAACCAGGTAATAAATTTGGGAACGGAAAGCAGATAATTATCTCATTCCTCTTTATAGTATCTAAACAACCCACTAAAGCTCTCAGCCAGCTCATTTTATAACTAGGCGGGGTGATGGACATGGAAAATTAGACAATTAGCTCATTCTTAGTTTATGCGGCTCTTTGGTTTTTCTGATTAATTTTACTAAACGTATCAATGTCAAATAAGGCGAAACTCCAAATTCAATTCAACCACCAGAAAGGAGTTGCAGCTCCCAAGAATTTGGCAATCTATGTTCTGAGGAGACATGCTTTTCATGCAGTAGCATTCGAGAAGCAAACTCCCAAACTGTTCGGGGAACCCTCCTGGTGAGGACATGCATCAACTAATGACTGAGCAATAAGCTGTAACAGGCTAGTTACATCAAACTCTCTCTAACATTATACACCATGTGCAGATACCATGTCGAACAGCTATGAGAGGAAGCTTTCCACTCAATGGTACATATTTTCAAGTTAATGAGGTAACTATTACGCTATCTCTTTCATGTAAACACACTCTTTTCATATTCAGCAGTAGTAAAGAAGAATTGGTTCATGCAGGTATTTGCTGACCATGAATCTAGCATTAACCCTATTGACGTTCCAAGGGCGTGGCTTTGGAATTTGCCAAGACGCACAGTGTTCTTTGGAACCTCCATACCAACAATATTTAAAGGTACAAAATGGTAAAACTTGGTAGTTGTTTATGATCCTCAATCCAAAAATGGAGTTCACAAACTTTCTTTTTCTTATTAGGTCTATCAACGGAAAGTATTCAATTCTGCTTTTGGAGAGGTATGTACCTGATTTGTTGCATATTCAATTACAAACAGTATTTGAGCAAAACTCTGCAAAGAACCACATTACTTCACTTCCACAGAAGTAAATGTAGCCGCTCTGCTCTCATCACAATGACTAGTATGTATGGGAGGATGAAACTAACAACAAAATAAAAAATCCAAGTCTTGCATATGCCAACTTTACTCGAAACTTTACAAAACCTTAAAAAGATTCCAAAACTCGAGTGAGGAATGAGGACCTTGAAACTAGAAAAATTGGAATAATACAGTATCCAATGGCTAACTTGCGAAAATCCCCGGTTAAAGATGATGCTACAGATACATATTATGATGGATCAAGAGTTCAAAACATTGGTTTATTGACTATCAATTCCTATGCTAGCTCTAGGATACAAATATCTGTTTTAACACAATAGATTCACTAGCAACCAACAGGTAGATTTTATGGCTGCAAACCACACCTGAGAATTAGAAGTGTTAATTAACTGGTTGGACAAGGGGCTGCATATACTTCTGAGGCTAGCCAAGTGCTATAACTATAACATGTCTGATACCATTCAATAACCCCCACCCCAAAAAGAAGGGGACAAAAACAAGCTACAAGCAATGTTATAAAAATCGCTAGGCGCTAGTCGGGCGGAGAAGGGGCGCTTAGGCGCCAACTAGTCGGCCACCTAGTGCCTAGGCGGGGACTAGGTGCCCGACTAGTCAGCTATCTAATCTAGGCGTCGGACCACTGCCTAGCGCCTAGGCGGGGACTAATCGGCCTAGGTGTTGCCTTTTAGAACACTGGCCACAAGCTCTCAACATTATCGTCCATCAATCTTCCTAAGTTTATCGGAATTTCGATTATCTGTATTCATTGCTATAACAAACATACAATCACAAAATAAACTAACTTACCAGGAACATATGACAGTTCTATTGAGTGCAGGCATGTCAAAGCTGATTTGTCTTTCTGGCAGGTTTTGTCTGTGTAAGGGGATTCGACCAAAAGACAAGGGCACCCCGTCCTCTCATGGCAAGACTCCACTTTCCAGCTAGCAAATTAGCAAAGACAAAAGGTAAGACTTATGACGGGCAAGAATAATGCAACACCAGATTGAAAATGCCAAAAGAACAATGCAGAAATGGCAGCACCAGACTAACATTTAGTGGCATGAGGCTAAACAAGAGCGACTTTGTTGATGAGAGAGTTAGTTGTTTTGTTGCAGGATGAATGGCATGTAGTTTATATATATTAGCATAATTGTAGTTATTTATTCCATGCTCAAGGTTGAGCCATTCTTCAATAATCAGGAAAGTAACACCAAAACAAACCATCTGGTTGCTTTCTCACTTTTTCGCATTAGGTAAAATCCATTGTTAGTTTTGTCTGATCTTTTCTGCATATACACCACAGAGAGTGAGATCAGAAGTACATAACAGACAGAACATGAGCCTAAGATGAATGTTTGAACTGCTCAAGCAATTATGTAACTCTAAATAAATTGAGATTCCTGTAAAACACACCATCTGACTGTATTCAACTCCTCTATCACTCATCGGCAAGGAAACTAAAAGTGGACAAGTTCGATGATTGTTCTTTTGACATGATCGAAAACCAGTCTCTGTAAGTAAATAAACCGATCCAGTGAGATAAAATTCCAATGGAGCCATTACCCCCTCCATAAAAAGTCAGGTAAAAAAATATCTTTTCCAGCCTGTATTACCTGAAATTTTGTTTGCGAGCTCCAGATGCAGGCGTTACTAGTTAGATACCAACATTTGCCCTTTCTTCCTTCCTTTTTTGTTGTTGAGCGGTGTTGATCTGTCTATGCATGTATGATGTCACGAAACACATTATGAAATTACAGAAGTATAATCTTAAAAGCTCAAACTGAATTCAAGTGAATTAATTTTGTAGCAGTGGAAGGCAGATGTTAAAGCATTCAACTCAAAAATCTATTGGCAATGAGAGGAGGTAGATGTTAAAGCATGAAAACTAATTAGCATTGAGAAAAAAGACTACCCAGGCACATATACTAGTTTTGGAGCTTACAATAATCAATGTGGAATCAGCTCTAACAATTCCCTACACGTGCAACTCCTGACCCGCACGTGGAGTGGTAAACAAACGATCCATAATATTGGGATCCTAACTGAACAAAGTGCATTTATGGCACAAACAGCGGGGCACTTAATCAAGAGGGTCTTTTTTAAAAGCCTCTGAAACCCTAGCATACCATGTTTAAACGTCTAACTTAAAATTAATTGGCAATGAGTGGAGAGGCCCCTGGACCCCTACCTAAACCCTAAACCCTTAACATGGGACAAACTCTAACAGTGGAGATAGCAATTGACCGAGTGATCTAGATTAGATTTATCCTTTTGAAAAAGTAGTTTGAAACTCCAATGGCCTCTACTAAATTCAAGAATAAATAAAACATGTAAATACTGCTACCACTACAAGTACATTTGGGCCAAACATTTTTGCCGATCGAATTGCAAGGCTCATAACAATGAGTTTCTTAGAAATATATTTTCTTCTTATGGACGACAAAAGATGGTATGCATAGCTTTTAGTTTCATGTCACTCACGCACCACCCTTCAATCTCTGGAGACCAAAAATAAAGGAACCTCTTGAAACAAGTGGATCCTTGGGCTCTCACATTATTAATGAAGTTTGGGTATGCCTAAGCTGTTGGAGAGGCCTCACGCGGACTGATGGAACCGTTTGCTGGCTGATATCTGGGGCTTAAATTCTAGGATTTTTAGTTCCTAGCTGGTTATCGTTTTGGCTAGTTCTGTTGTTTTCTGTTATCCGGTGTTTAGGCTTTGGTTCTCTTCTTTTTTTTCCTTGTTAAAGCTCCTTGTTGGTAGCCATTTCAGAGTTTGTATTGGAAAACTCTGTTTTTTCTGTTTGTTTGCTCTATAAAGTGGTTAATTTACCCCCCCAAAAAAATTAATGCACTCTCTCCCATAAAGAATCAATCTCCTCAATCTTGTTCTCAATTCTAACATATCGCTCCATCCCAAAAAAAGTGAAGGGAAAAACACAACTCCTAATAAGAACCGTAGAAGAAATGAACTGCAATCAAAATTCTAGTCACTGAAATGGAGTTGGAGAATGCCTCTGTGTGCAAATCATACAATTCCACACCCTCTCTTAGATACTCCATCCCTATTTATAGCCATGTCTCCTCTTAACTTAACAGTAAATGTTAGGAATGCCTTGTATTCCTTAGTTCCACATTGGTTAATTATATTGTTCCTGTTTTTGTAGCCTATTATAAATAGGGCTTTTGGAGAACTTCTAAAGTATCTTTTGGGCTTTCATATTGTGGCCTTTCTAGAGTTACAGATTATAGCCGACTCTTTGTATCTCTTCTTCACGTTGGTTAGTGAATCTTCTCTCTCCTCGCCCGTGGACATACCCATCTTGGGGAACCACGTATATCTTGTGTCTTTGTGATTTCTTGTTTAGTTTTCAATTTCTCGTTTTTAGCTTGCATTCATAGCGTTCGTTACAACAAACTGGTATCAAAGCCTTAGGTTGCAAAAACTAGGGTTTCGTTTCCGATTGTGGCTATGGCGGCTAAATTTGAGATTGCGAAGTTTGATGGGCGGAGCAGCAGTTTCAGTCTTTGGAGAGTAAAGATAAAGGCTCTGTTAACCCAACAAGGATTGCACAAAGCTTTGTTAGGCAAGACTAGTTCTGGAATCAAAGAGGAAGATTGGGATGATACGGATGCCAAAGCTCTGAGTTCTATTCAGTTGAGTCTAGCAGATGACGTTCTTCGCGAGGTGGAAGAAGAAACTTCAGCAGCAGGAATTTGGCTGAAATTGGAAGGCATATATATGACGAAGTCGCTCACCAACAGGTTATATCTTAAACAACGTCTTTATACGTTTCGTATGCGAGAAGGTATACCTGTTAAAGATCATTTGGACGAGTTCAATCGTATTATTATGGATCTGAAAAATATTGATAGTAAAATTGAGGATGAGGACCAAGCCCTAATTTTGCTATGTTCTTTACCACTTTCGTATGAGCACTTTGTTACAACTCTATTGTATGGCAAAGACACAATATCCATGGAGGATGTTAAGGCCAGTCTTTATTCGAAAAAATTAAGAAAAAAAGTGTCAGGTAAGGGTGATGCACATGCGGAGGGTTTGTTTGTTAGGGGAAGAACAACAGAAAGGGTAGAGTCGAGTAATACCGAGTGGATTATGGATTCTGGATGTTCATACCATATGTGTCCGCATAGAGAGTGGTTTTCTACTTATGAGGCGGTCAATGGTGGTACAGTTTTGATAGGCAATGACATGGCCTGTAAGACTATTGGTTCAGAAACAATTCAGCTTAGGATGCATGACGGTATGGTTAGGACTTTATATGAGGTTCGACATGTTCCAGATTTGAAGAAAAATCTTATATCCCTGGGTGCTCTTGATTCTCATGGTTGTAAATTCCTCAGTGAAGTTGGAGTTTTGAAAGTCTCGAAGGGTGCATTGGTACTGATGAAGGGTCAGAAGCGTGGTAACCTCTATACACTCCATGGCAGTACAATTTTAGGTGCTGCAGCAACGGTTGCTTCATCCAAGGTTTCAGATTCAGACTTGACTTGTTTGTGGCATATGCGCCTTGGGCATATGAGCGAGAGAGGGATGACAGTTTTGAGCAAACAGGGTTTGCTATGTGGCCAGAAAACTGAGAGGCTGGATTTCTGTGAGCATTGTGTCTACGGCAAGCAATGCAGGGTAAAATTCAGTACAGCTGTTCATCGCACCAAAGGCACGGTGGATTATTTTCACTCGGATCTTTGAGGTCCCGCAGAGGTAACTTCTAAAGGTGGTTTTCGATATTTTATGAGTATTATCGATGATTTCTCTCGTAAGATTTGGGTGTATATGTTGAAACATAAGAGTGACGCCTTTAATACATTCAAACAGTTTAAAACTTTGATTGAGAATCAAACTGGTAAGAAAATAAAACGTTTGAGAACTGATAATGGTATGGAGTTTTGTCTTGGTGAGTTGATAGGTTCTGCAGTGATGAGGGCATTGTGAGGCATCACACAGTGAGAAAAACCCCTTAGCAGAATGGTGTGGATGAATGAATGAACAGGACTCTTTTGGAGAAGGCACGTTGTATGTTGTCCAATTCCGGATTGGGCAAAGAATTTTGGGCTGAAGCTGTTTCCACAACATGCTATTTGGTGAACAGGTCTCCGTCGACTGCTATTGAGTGTAAGACTCCTTTTGAGGTATGGTCAGGTCATCAAGTAGATTACTCTATGCTGCGTGTGTTTGGGTGTCCAGCTTATGCTCATGTGAATGAGGGTAAGTTAGAGCCACGGGCCAAAAAGTGTATTTTCTTGGGTTATCAGGCAGGTGTGAAAGGGTACAGATTGTGGTGTCCTGAAGATTCAAAGTTTTTGATCAGTAGAGATGTTACTTTTGATGAAAACTTTATGATTAAGAGGTCTAAGCAGGTTGATGATACAGTTTAGGAACAGAGTGTTCCAAAGCAGGTGGAGTTTTTGAGTGAATCTTCCGACTCAGGGAAGAAGCACATTGAGAAGCCAATTAAAGAGGAGTTCAAGAGTTCAGACACAGAGGTTGATGCGTTAGTTGAGCAACCACGCACTATTGCTAAAGATAGGCCAAGGAGGGAGATTCGTCCTCCTGAAAGGTATTCGGCTTATTCTGAGATGGTGGCCTATGCTTTATCAGTTGCTGAGACAGTTGAGTATGAGGAGCCTTCCAGCTATACAGAAGCTGTTTCGAGCACTGAGTCTGCACAGTTGTTTGTTGCTATGAATGAGGAGATTGAGTTTCTTCAGAAGAATCAAACATGGGAGTTAGTAGAACCGCTGAAAGGGAAGAGGATTGTTAGGTGCAAGTGGGTCTTCAAGCGCAAACCAGGTATTCCAGAGGTAGAAGATGCTCGGTTCAAAGCTCGGCTAGTGGCGAAAGGATACAGCCAGAAGGAGGGTGTTAACTACAATGAGGTATTTTCACCAATTGTAAAACAGAGTTCCATTCGCACTTTACTTGCTATTGTTGCATGTTCTGATCTTGAGTTAGAGCAACTTGATGTCAAAACTGCGTTTTTGCATGGTGAGCTTGAAGAACAGATTTGTATGCGTCAGCCTGAGGGATTTGTTGTTTCTAGTAAGGAGGATCACGTTTGTTTACTTTGTGAGTCTTTGTATGGCCTCAAACAATCCCTTAGGCAGTGGTATAAGCGGTTTAATACTTTTATAATAAGCCAGTCATATTCTATGGGTGAGTATGACAGTTGTGTGTATTTTCGAAAACTTCCAGATGGTTCATTTGTTTATCTACTGTTGTATGTTGATGATATGCTTATTGCTGCCAAGAGTGTATCAGAAATCAACAGGTTGAAACAACAGTTAGGTGGTGAGTTTGAGATGAAAGATTTGGGTGCGGCAAAACGTATTTTGGGTATAGAGATTTGCTGAGATCGAGTAGCTGGCAAATTATTTTTGAATCAGAAGTCTTATGTTCTAAAAGTGCTTGAGGGCTTTGCCATGCAAAACTCGAAGCCAGTCAGTACCCCTTTGGCAGCACACTTTCGACTTTCAACTGAGTTGTCACCACAGTCGGAGGATGAGGAGAAGTATATGTCTCAGGTTCCATATTCATGCGCAGTTGGGAGCCTTATGTATGCTATGGTATGTACTCGTCCTGATATTTCACATGCAGTTAGTGTCGTTAGTCGTTATATGGAGCGTCCAGGAAAGGAAGGCACATTGGGAGGCTATGAAATGGATACTACGGTATTTGTGCGGAACTGCAGGTGTTGGTCTATTGTTTGGAATTGTCAATTCTGGTGATCATGCTGTTGGTTATGTTGATTCGGATTTTGCCGGTGACCACGATAAGAGGAGATCTCTGACAGGTTATGTTTTTACTCTGTCCGGAAGTGCCATTAGTTGGAAAGCTACTTTACAAGCTACAGTCGTGCTGTCTACAACAGAAGCGGAGTATATGGCCATTGCTGAAGCTGTGAAAGAGGCATTGTGGATGAGAGGTTTGCTTTGTGAGCTTGGTCTTGCACAGGGTGTAAGTTCAGTATTTTGTGATTCGCAGAGTGCTATACATTTGATTAAAAATCTGATGTATCATGAGAGGACCAAGCATATCGATATCAGGTATCACTTCGTTCGGGATATCATCTCACAGAAGCAAGTTGAGGTGAAGAAAGTGGGTACGGCAGATAACCCAGCAGATATGTTGACTAAACCAGTTCCGGTTGCCAAGTTCAAGCATTGCTTGGTATTTGCAGTTGATCGCCCCTCGGGGGCATTTGGCGAGTGAGAGGTTAGAAGGGGAGAGCTATATTTGGTGATTTGGTTCAATGGAATTCAAGTCAAGGTAGAGAATTGTTAGGAATGCCTTGTATTCCTTAGTCTCACATTGGTTAATTATGTTGTTCCTGTTTTTGTAGCCTATTATAAATAGGGCTTTTGGGGAACTTCTAAAGTATTTTTTGGGCTTTCATATTGTGGCCTTTCTAAAGTTACGAATTATAGCCGGCTCTTTGTATCTCTTCTTCACGTTGGTTAGTGAATCATCTCTCTTCTCGCCCGTGGACGTACCCATCTTGGGAAACTACGTATATCTTGTGTCTTTGTGATTTCTTGTTTAGTTTTCAATTTCTCGTTCTTAGCTTGCATTCATAGCATTCGTTACAACAATAAATAACTAACGGAACAACTGCCCTCTATTTTCCTCCTCAGCTGTTGCCCTCTAACCAGTTCTAGAACTTGCACTGCTCACAAACTCAAAACCAACCTTTTGGCTATTTATCTACCATCTCCCTACTTTACAAGCTTTGACATTCCTATCATTCCATCCCCCTTCACAAGGCCTTGGCCGAAACTACAACCAGAAGATCATTTTACAAAAAATTAAAAAAAAAAAAACATAGCATCAGGATTTAGGATGTGTGGTGAAAAAACATGCCAGAAAATGATACATAAACACTTAAAAACAGAACTTCACGCAGAAAACAGAACCAGCAAGGCGAACTTGAAAGTCCCTTTAAGTAGCAACTCTTATTTAGATTCACAAGAATCACACCAATGCTTGTGGGTTGTCAATTGAAAGTAGCAATATGCTAATGTGCCTCAAACATCAGTATGTTGGTTGCTCTTGAAAGTTTAAGAACAGAACTATCTACAAAACTGTTATGCAGCACTTATGCTTAATGGCAAATTTGATAACGAAGGATAGTAGGAAATAATGCAAGCCAAGCATTGAAAGGATCGCATTCATGTTACTTTGTTTGTTGGGCAAATATTTGTTCCACTTTGTTAACTAACAGTACCTTTATAACTGTCTTGTAATCCAACATGATCCCAACACTTAGTAAAAGCAGACACCCATAGTCACAATGTGGTTTTGTCTTCAACTGAATTTTTGGTGTTCTACTATCTTACGTTCATGGATAATCTTCATGGCTGCCACAAGACCCACTGTCAAATATGGGAATGATAGTTTTGAAGGCTTGGATCACGAGGGAGTAAGGTCTAAAAGCACAGCTCTATTAGCGGCCCTTGACGGACGAGAGGAAGTCTTCCGTTCAATAGTCTCATTCGTGCTAGGTCTTCGACACAAACACGAACACATTTTCAGACCATCTTTTTTTCAACCAATGAAGTGATGAACACTCCATATCCATTTCTTCATCAAATGAGAATTTGTTTTTGTATGACATAACAAATTAATCAGCTTTGGATGGCTATCGTGGAGATTATGGCAAGCACACGCGCAAAGTTCACTGCCAATCCTGATACAGAGGACAAGGCGAAATGGGTGCCATCTAAAAATGGTATTTACTCAGTAAAATCAGCCTGAAATGCATTTAGAGTTAAGAAGGGTCAGCCTTGGCATATGATTCTAGTATTGTTTTGCAAAATGTCCCGAGTTGGAGTTCCCTAAAATGGCTTGTGACGCGGGGGAGACTTGCGACCAGCAATAGATTGGCTAGATGGGGCATAAATGTGGTTAACTCGTGAGTGCTGTGTAGAAGTGGTTCAGAAACTCACCACCAGTTGTTCTTTGAGTGTTCTTACTCAGCAGAGGTTTGGAAAGATGTACTTCTCCAGCCTCGGAAATTGAACATAGGAAATCTGTTCGTTGGGCTATCCTTCAGGAAAAAGATAAGGGCTTTAGCAGCTCTACTTTCAAGCTTTCATTGGCAGCAACTACCTACTTTATATGGAGGGAAAGAAACCATTGAATTGTCCAAAGGAAAAGAATCGATGCAGACACAGTTAGGTCTATTTGGGATTCAGTCAAAGCCAAGCTGAATAGCTGGCCCTCATTGAAGGATTCCACTCTAAACAAGAGACTTTGTGAGATTCGGTAGTTGCCTCCTAGAATTCTTACAGGGAAAACACGCAAATCCATACTCAAATCGAAGGGTAAATCGGTTCCTGCTGTGTTTATGATAGCTAAAATCAGACTCCTGACGATGATGCGATGCGTAACCAACTCGAAAAAACTAAATTTTTTTTTTGGTAATTCCAAATTACTAATTGTAAACTGCGGCTTATAATTAACCCAAAAAACTACAAATAGGCATATACTATGATTCAATTGAAATCAATCAAACAAACCTCTATCTGACTGAGTAACCGACACATAATATTTGCAGCTAAAGCCCTTCTATAGAGGATGCAAGTCTGGTTCCTATCGGCAAAGCGGGATTTGGAAACGCACCTGCAGAAATCTTACGCAACAACGAAGAGATACTGAGCGAACTGGCCAATTCAGAAAGCTTGTGTGGTAGGTTTTTGTTTCTCGAGTGTGTCTGCGCGTTGGATCATTGCACCAGTCGGTGCAGGCATCATCACTAATTGCGCGTCATTTCAAACCCGCAAACCAAAAAACGGAGGGAAGACCAAAACCGGCCAGGCGGGAAAAACTCTCCAAAACTCCTCTCTCTCTCTCTCTCTCTCCCAACGTCCCAACTGATGGTCCCACTCATTTCTTTAATAAAGGTGGGTTTGAATTAAAAAGTTACTAAATGAAAAGGATATTTGTCTTTAATCAAAACAAATTTGTATTTGTTTGTTTTTTGAAAAGGATATTTGTTTGTTTTGCGTTAAACTGTTATGACTTATTGATTCGTCTCGATAAAAAAAATCGAAAAAGTAAAAATTTTTTATGGACACTCATAATTTTTTAATAAAGACAAAAATAAATCAACAAATCAGTTTTTTTACTTATTTTTGTCTTTTTGAAAAAAATGATGAGTTTCGATCAAAATTTTTTACTTTTTCCATTCCTCTCGTTAAGACGAATTAATAAATCATAAAAGTTTGACACAAACAAACAAATGCAAATTTTTTTTAATAAAGACAAAAAAAATAAGTTACTGTTCTACTTTTAAAAGCCAAATGAGGCCTTAAGTTCTGTCCGGTTGATCTGGACAACCCCGTGTGGGGCCCTTTCGCGTATTTTTTTGAAAAATTCGAACCTTGCATCTTGTACGGTCCACAAAATAATATATTTATGCAAAAAATCAGTTTATTCGGACATCGATATGTATGTCAAAAGTTGAATTTTTACACAAAAAAATGGACGACCGTAAACAGTTTAACTTTAAAAATAGTTGACAGATCACAGTCGTCCATTTTTTCCTGTGAAAACTCATTTTTTGACATACCTATCGATATCTGGGCAAGCTAATTTTTTTGCGTAGATATTTATTTTACAAATCCTACAAAATGCACAGTTTAATTTTTTTTTTTTAAATACGCGAAGGGCGCCCATATGGGGTTGTCCGGATAGCCCCTTGTCCCGACCGGAAAGAACTTTTTCTCTTCTTTCCAAGCAAAATCGCGGGAACTGAAAAAATATTTGGGATTTCAAATTTTCAAAAAATGGGGCCCACACATTTTAAAGTCTTTTTTTTTTTTTTTATCATCATTTTAAAGTTGTTAAGCCAAAACCATTTACTGCCGAGTGCCGACGTCCAAAACCAAAACCATTATTCCTTTCGGTCGCTTCTATTTAAAATCACAAATGCTGTGTTTGGTTTGTGTTTTGAAAAAACTTTTGAAAAAAAGTAGGAGTAATAAGTGGAGAGAGATAGAGAGAGAAATGTTGGAAGTAAAGAGAATTTAGAAGGAATTTTTTGAAAAATTCTTTGTAAATTATAAAGAGAACAAGGCAAAATTTTCTAAATACAACCCTCAAGTTAATAAAATCAACAACTTGTAATTATTACATTTTGCTAAATACAACCCAAAATAATGCCCTGAAACTCCCGAATTTACCATTCTTCCTCTCTATATTCTCACTCCATTCTCCACCACCACAACCAGCAGTCACTCCACCACCACCAATGTTGGCCTTCCTCCACTACAAGCAAGCTCCATCACCACTGTCAACCTCTCTCCACCACCACATTGCTCCAACACCACCCACCACCGAGCTCCATCACCACTCACCACCAACAAGCTAACCATTCTTGAGACAAAGTAGCAATAGCGGATGGAGACGACAATTCGAGTTCAAGTCCTGAAAAAACCAACAATGTCAAACGGTGGAGATCCGCACCTGACTCTAAGTTTTAACTTCCGAGTTAGAGTTTTGAATCTCGTTCGAACATTAAATTCTGAATTACAGGGACTTAATCTGAAACTAATTTTTGAATTATTGTGTGGTATTCGGAAGTTGGTTTCGAATCTTGTTCAGAAATTAAATTCTAAATTATAGGGATGTAAATGGAAACTAACTTAGGTGTATTCCATAGTCAAAAGCAAAGGCTAAGTCGGGATACAAAAGAGTTTGATTCTATGATCAAAGGGAAAGTCTACAATACACATCCCTTATTTGGATGTATATTATATGCACTCCCAAAAATGTTATGAATTATGGAGAAAATGTTACGAATCGTATTGCTAAAAAGTTACAAATCGTCTAAATGTTACGAGATACACCAAAATGTTATAAATCATAATAAAAATGTTACGAATCGTACTACTGAAAGGTTATGAATTTTAGAACAAAAGTTACGAAACACACTAAAATGTTATGAATGAACCATAAAATAGATTCATATGGTACACCTTTTTAAGGGGTATGTATTGTAGATTTTCCCATGATCAAGGAACTGAAAGCAACTTTTCCAGAGGAAGCTTAATTGTTGTGGGTTATTTAGTAACTAACTCCTGAAATGTTCTGTTATTCTCGAGACTGGATATCCAATGAGGTCGGCATACATATTTGAAAACTTATTTGGTGCGAAATGACTTTCTTCAAATTTGTTTTTTCCCAAATTGAGTTGGCCTTATATAATTCATAATTGATGGTGCTAATGGGACAGTGCAATATAGTTAGCAAAGGGAAGTGGGTTTTGCTCCTCAGTGGCCTCTGTTTTTCAACTAATGAGTTTTCTGATTCAGTTTTTGGCAAAGGGAAGTGGGTTTGGTTTTTTGATTCAGTTTTTTGCTTTTGTTGTTGTTTTTGTTTGGGTTGATTGTGTGAAGAAGAGGAGATGAAGGATGAGAAAGATGAGAAAGTTGGTGGAGCTTACTTCTCCCGGTGAGAATGGAACTTGCTGGTGGTGGTGGTGGTGGAGGGGAAAAATTAATGGTGGTGGAATGATCACTAGGGTTTATAGTGTAGAAGGGAAGAAGATGAAGATTGTAGTGTAAGGAAAAAGAGGGAGAAAGTTTCAATGATAAAATGGTCATTACATATGCGCTTACAAGGGCGATTGATCAGTTTTATAGATGGATGATCCAAGAATGCTGGGGAAAGCCTCGAATGAAATGATGATGGACAAGTGGTAGGAGGAGACCCGGGAGAGATGACGGAGAGTGGCAAGAAGTTCGGGAAAAGTGGCAAAAGTGGCGGACAGTATTGGAGGACCTACCCACCAAGGAGGATTGACAGACTTGTGATTCGAGGTTGATCAGGGCAACCGAGGTGTTTATGGAGATGATCAACAGGAATCAAAGGTAGTCTAGATCAATCCGGAAAGACCTATCATCCGGAGATGCAATTTTTTGATTCGGGTTGCAGGAGGAGCTAATCGGATGGCAATTTTTGGTCTAACGGATGAGGGGCCACCTATATAGGCTTGCGGGAGTGCAACAACAGATGGAGTTAATGCGGGGCACAGTCAAGTAGTATGGGTGTGCATTGACAATGAACTGAATGAGCAGCAGTTGCAGACACACACGTTATAGGCACGGGAGTATGAGGAGTCGCGACCGAAAACGTACTGATATGTGTGCATGGGAACGAATCAGGAGGTGTACGGGATACTGATCGATAATGATGAGTGCAACAGCTTGCTAGGAAGTGTTCATTGGTGCTCCAGACAGAGAATTTGAGATGGAGATGAAGACAAAGCTTTGCAGGATCTCTTCCTTTGTGGAATTTTGTGACTGGATCCTCTCCTGGATATACGACCATATAAGGAGGAGAGATGAAGTCACGATTTTGTGTCCTGTGACTGGGCACAGGCATTCACGGTTTGTCAAACGCGGTTATCGGCATCCGGAGGAGTAATATAGGTGCTCAAGCAGCGGAGGAGCGCGATATAAATGGACTCTGTTGCGAAATACTTGCAAACATTGTGAATTCTGGCAAAACAACCTAAGGGTTAAAGGAGATGGTTTTTAAGGAGGCCGAGTCCCCACCATTCTTTCCTGGGAATTCACAATGGTTGATGGCAAGTGCGTCATCCGGATTTGGATGTGGGCACTCCGGTCAAGGGATGCAGTATATCAGCAGTGAAACTGGTATGGGCCACGGAAATCTAGCAAGAATGAAAACGTCCCGGATTCACAAGTTGTGTATCTCGGTTTAGAGATACGGCGTAGCTCAGCGATGGATGCGATGTGTCAACAGAGATGGAAGTCAGCCTCTACTCAGGTGGTGTATGAAATCGTTTGGCGAATGGAGCCTGTGGTGTGAGTAAAGGGAAGTTGTGTTGATGCTCTGGTACATGGAAGATGCTAGAGCGGCGATATTACAGCCTAACAGTGCTGCGAGTTTAGCTACAGAAGAACTAGTCAAGTAAGGAGACATTCAATCGGGCATGGGTGCTCTAGTGTGGGGATGCTTGAAGCTAGACTTGGAGTTGCACAGGCGCTTGCTAGAGTAACTGAATGGATAGCAACACATGTGGTGAAGGGGGAGATTATTGACTTTTCCTGATTTCTCCACATGGGCTGCTGGATTTGTTGGGATTGCAAAAGATTTGCAGCGTGCAAATCTTGACTCTCTCTCATGCATGAAAAGAGAATTCAATGCTCTTTGTACTGATTCGCCCTCCCTTTGCCTATATAATGATGTGTAATGCTCAGTGTAAGAGTGGGTTAGCAGAATGTAGTCTTGAGTGGGTGAGGTTGAGTGGGGAACCGGTGTGGCTCCCGGCGATGAGTCGGAATGTGGCTCCCGGAAAGTTTTTCATCTTTTATATGTTTGTGTATATATATACAAGGGAGTTTTCTCTTAAATCAGTGTGTGTTGTGTGCGTGAGTGACCCCTGGGGCACAACAGTTTACTTATATCTACATCTACAAATGGGCTCTAAAATTTCCCTCAATTTTGTTACCCGATCACCACTTCTTCCATGGATTCAACTATTTTGGGAATTTGTTTTGATTTTATTGCTTTTGGATTCGGAAAATTTCTAACAAAGTGATTTTTTTTTTAATCGGTTGCAAAGTGATTTTGTTCATGTATTCATAGTTGGCACCGAGAATCTTTTGTAATGTTCATTCTGTTTGGTACTGATATTTCTTGATGCTTGATATTCGATGACTACCATTTGATATAAACAAATATGAGGTAAATTGGAAAAAAATTCATCGTTTGTCCTTAGAGAATTATTGGGAGTGCTCCATCTTCAATGACATAAATCTGACAAGATTTCCTTTATTTTATGGAGAACATGAATCAAAGTTTTCTATTTGTATATGTAGTTATTACATGAACAGGTCAATTCATCATATTTCATAGTTGATTGTGAGAATTCAAAATTCCTGATCTTATCACCCTATTCTAAAAGAAACATGTATAAAGCAACACGGATTTCTAAAACTTTTGAGTGTTACAAAGTATATGATTTCTCAAAATGCTTGAAAAGAAAACCCTCTTTGGAATTTGATGACGCTCTATTAAGAATGACAACAATGAGCACAAGGTTGTGAAAACTATACAGTTGGAGTACTTTTTAGTTGTTTTTTCCTGCATCTTTTTAGCATTTTTTGGGTGATCAGGTTGCATCTTTTTTTTTGGTGATCAGGTTGCTTTTGCATTTGATGAAAATGGAAGAAGCTTTTCATATGGATCTGGTCGCATATTAGAGAAAATGTTAATTTAAAGCAAAAATATTTATTTGACATTTCCAAACAAAACTAAGCACATTAGCAGGGGGTTTCACTTTAGCCATCACAAAAACAAACCAAAATTGTTGAATTTCACTCTCACCATTTATTTCAAAATAGTACATGAAATCTGTTACAATTCCAGTCTTCAAAAGAGACAGTACAATCTTCCTCAATCTTCACTTGTTTTGTACATGTTGGGAGCTTCGACTTCTTGTAAAACTTCTACTTCTCCATGAGCTTTGCAATTATGAGAATGAAATCAACTTATGCGAGTATAAACACAAATAGAGGAACAAAAAAATTTGTTAGGCGAGTATAGACGTGAACAAAGAAACAAGCCTTGCACTTCTCACGTGATCCTTTCTTTGTCCACTTTTTAAACAGAATTTATCTTTTAGACCAAATGGGTTGCAAATGAGAGTTGAGGGGATGTAAGTCGTCTTAATTGTCATGACCCAAATCCAGTGGATTTGAACATCATGACCGACCAGTGATTCTATCTCACCAAAGGCCTCTATTGACACTTTTAATCTTAATAGCACTGATACTCGACCCGTTCCTCTAATTTTAATTTCTTGAAAATGAGATATTTCAACAACATAAGCCACTACTTGTGTGAAATTATAAATTTTAAGAATTACATGATCTACCATGGAACCAAAAATTCTTTTCATCAAAGAAAAAGCAGGAATCATATGTAGGGAGGTATTCTCGAACAGGTACAATTAGTAGCCGAACACGTGGTATATGGGAGCACATGGTAAATACGACAAGTCATACTGCCGGGTAGGGCGGTGAACAGCAATATGGACCAGTGACATGAGAAGTCATTGGTCTAGGCAATCTGTTCGGCGTTGTAAGGACAAAAAACATGTGAAGTCATTTGTCCAAATATAATGATAAGGACCAGTTGCATGTGAGGTCATTGGACCAGACAGTCTATTCGGCGATGAGATGGCCGAACAGGGAAGAGAACCATTGGGGAAGCAGCCTTAATTGCTAAAGTGGCAAGAACGCTCTAGAAGGTTCCAGAATGGTGTCATTCCGTAAAAGAATAAGATCCCGAATTTATAGGATCTAGGAGAGAAACCCAACGTGAATGAGATGTTCGGCTAACTATGGAAAAGAGTCCTAAAAAGACTAAGCAAATAGACCAATAAGGGAACGAGAATCCAAGAGATCCTAGGTTCCTATACGAGATAGGAATCCTAGGGCCATAGGGATGCTTGGGCAGCAAGCATACGGATGTCTATAAATACGAGGTAAACCTAAAGGTAAAAGGTACACAATACCGTACTGGGCATTCATACGATTCTCCTATTGATAATTAGGGTTTATTACTAGTACGTAATATTAACCTAGGCATCGGAGGGCCTTTGCCATGAGAGGCAGAGGTGCACTCACCCCTTGTCTGTCTTGCAGATTAGGGTTTCAACGACGAACTAGGATTCCGGTGAAGAGGTACGGGATTAGGGTTTTTAACGACGAACTAGGATTCCGGTGAAGAGGCACGAGTAAGCCATTGCAATCCAAAGTGATTCGAAGAATCAGCTGTTTTCATCCCCCTACAATTGGCGCCGTCTATGGGAAACAAAAGAATTCCCTGTTAAAAAATGACCATGGAGGAAGAAAATCCAACCACGCTTATTAATCCGAAAGACCAATTAGGTGGGAAAGGAGATAAGTCCCCACCAGATGCTCCAAAAAAGCCCACCGGCAGGCATAGCCGGAAAACAACGAACAGAGACGATCCTCTGATATTCCAAGATGATTCTAAGGACAAAGAAGGTAGGACGGCCATAGACCCCACGAGAAGGAGTAAGTCCCACCGAAGAGGAGAGTTGGATTCACGTTCACGAAGTATACATAGCAGTGAAGATATCCTCGATAAAAAGAGGAAAGAAATCAAGGAGTACGCTCGTTTAATCAAAAAACGAGAACACGAGATTGGAGAGATACAACGGGTACGAGAACACCAAGAAGATTTTGGACTTTCATGAAGAAATTCCAAGAGTGACAGCTAGGCTCTTATAGTCCATAAAAAAGCTCCCTCACGAGGAAGAAAGAGCAGGAGTCCCACCCCTAGGCGATACGAAGCTTCTCCACGAAAAAGGAGGAGCAAGGGCAAGAGTCAAATACTAGAAACGCGAAGGGCTCCTTCATGAAAAATAAGGAGCAGAAGCCAAGATTCCACCCCCGAAGAGAAGGAGACTAGGAAGCATCACCGGGATAGGTACGAGAGACCTGATGCTGATTGGGGCAAAGCTACTTCTCACAAAACAAAGGAACTTGAATACGGGACAATGACTGCACGAGAAGCAGCACGAAAGGCCCTAAGTAATATAGTAGCCTCCCCCTTTGCAAGGAGGCTACCAGAGGCTAGGTTGCCGAGTAGAGTCAAGCATGGTACGTTCATACTTTACGAGACAAATACGAACCCCGTAGCTCACATACAGCACTATCAGCAGGCCATGTTCATGCACGATAGAGATGATGCCATCATGTATAAGATGTTCCCTTCAAATTTAGGGAAAGTGGCTCTATCTTGGTTCCACAAATTGGGCCTATCCTCCATCCGAGGATGGAGGCAGTTGGCTGAAGAATTCACTGCTCGGTTCTTGACAAACAGGAGGGCCCCAAAGATGTTTGAAAGTCTTTCCACCATGAAGCAAGTAGAAGGTGAGCCGATTAGAGATTATTCAAAGAAGTACTGGGAAACTTTCAACGAGATTGAAAGTTGCAGTGAAGAGTATGCCGTTGCTACCTTCAAAACTAGCTTGCCTATTCGGGGAGAGCTACGCCGTTCATTGAATAAGCATCCGGTAGCAACGTTGGCCAAACTGATGGAACGAATAGAGCAACACGTTAGGATGGAGGATGACATACTCCGAAAGGACGGCAAGATTGGGGCCGAACAACAGAAGGCACTCGTTAAAAAGGTGGATAAGCCAGAACCCAAGACTTACAAGGAGAGGAAAGAGTATGGCCAGGCAAAGAAAAAGCCGTACAAAGATAAGCAAGCTTCTAACCCCAAATCTTTCTTTTCAATAAACACGGTTTGGAAGGAACCCATCTATAGGATTCTTTATCGAATAAAGAATCAACCTTATTTCAAGTGGCCCCCAAGTCTGGGTGGAAATAAAGACACAAAACGTGCTACAAATCAGCACTGCAGCTATCACAAGGACTGGGGCCACATGACTGAGGATTGTGAGATGTATAAGAAGCACTTTGATGATTTGGTCTCTCGTGGTTACCTCAAAGAATTTATCCAGGAGGACCCAAAGGACAAAGGGGACGCCTTGGAGATGGATTACGAATAAAATCCTAAGGGGATAATCCATATGATACATGAATTAACCACGCCTTATACGAGAAACGAGGTGAGGCTACTCTAGAGGCAAATTAAGCATGACCAGCATGTTATGCGGTTAGGAAAGAAAAGAGGCTGAGAAGATGACATATGCAATGAGAGCATAGTTTTTACAGACGAAGATTTGGGAGAAATTCAAATGCCCCATAACGACGCTTTGGTCATAACCCTACAAATTGGGGATACGACATTGAGAGAATTCTAGTAGATTCAGGGAGTTGTACAGAGGTAATGTACTATGATGCGTTCAAGAAATTGGGTATTGCCCAGAAAGACTTAGAGCAATCCATAACACCCTTAGTTGGGTTTCGTGCAGGTGCCGTCTGGCCCCTTGGGAAAATAACGTTGCCTGTTCGGACTGGATTAGTGGTCTTAAGGACAGATTTTCTGGTTGTAGATGTTCCTTCTTCCTATAACGCAATTATAGGAAGAACCTGGCTGCACAAGATGAGAGCTGTGTCCTCAACTTATCACCAGTTGATGAAGTTCCCAGGATCTAATGGGGTTGAAAAGATTAGAGGCAATCAGAAAGTGGCCCAACAATGTTTTATTTTCATCATTAGAAAAGCCCCAAAGGCCCATCATGTGCATACACTAAAAGTACCGGATCAACCGACTATCGCGGATGTTGGAAGAAGCCCAGTAAAGAAAGTTGTTGAAGACCTAAAGAAAATACAGATCAATGAGACTGATCCCGAAAGGTATTTTTTAGTTGGGGAAACATTGACAGCAAATGAAGAGGCCGAGTTGGTGAGCTTCTTAAAGGAACATGTTGACGTATTTGCTTGGGTACCAGAAGAGATGCCTGGGGTAGATGCAGGTGTGATCTGCCACCACTTGAACGTTGATCTACAACATAAGCCAGTCGTTCAGAAAGAAAAAAAAGGGCAGTTGTACAGCATGTTGATGCTGTAATAGAGGAGGTAGATCGTTTGTTGGAAGCCAAAGCAATACATGAAGTTTATTACCCAGAATGGTTATCCAACACTGTGGTTGTGAAAAAGAAGAATGGGAAGTGGCGTGTCTGTGTAGACTTCACAGACCTAAACAAGGCATGTCCAATATATAGTTTCCCTCTTCCAAGGATAGACCTGTTGGTTGACGCAACTGCTAGATATGAACCAATGAGTTTCCTCGACGCATATCGAGGACATCATTAGATTGCTATGTTCGGGCCTGATCAGGAGAAGACTTCTTTCATTACATCACGAGGGTTGTATTGTTATAGTGTCATGCCCTTTGGACTGAGGAACGCTGGGGCAACATATCAAAGACTAGCAACCATCATGTTCAGAAAGCTGCTTGGCAATACTATGGAGGTATACATAGACAATATGGTGGTGAAGAGTGAAGCTAGACAGGGACACATAGCGGATTTGAAGGAGGCTTTTGGAATCCTAAGGAAATACAAACTGCAGCTCAACGCCTCAAAGTGTGCGTTTGGAGTTGGTTCTAGGAAGTTCTTAGGTCACTTAGTGACCATGAGAGGGATTGAAGCCAATCCTGATCAAATTGCACCCTTGCAAAAGCTACAAAGCCCCAAAACCACGAAGGAAGTCTAGAGGTTGACTGGAATGGCTGCAGCACTTAATAGATTTATTAGCAGATTAAGCGACAAGTGCAGACCCTTTTTTCAGTTATTAAAAAAGAGGGAAGGATTTAAATGGGGAGCAGAGTGTGAGCAAGCCTTTCAGAATCTGAAGAAGTATTTGGTCGAGACTCCACTTTTGTGGATTCCACATCCAGGTGAGACTTTAATTTTGTATTTAGTTGTTTCTGAACATGCTGTAAGTGCAGTCCTATTAAGGGATTTGGAAACCGAGCAAATCCCTGTTTACTATGTTAGCAAGACATTGCAGGATGCAGAAACGAAATATCTGCCCCTAAAGAAGCTTGTCCTGGCACTAAGGACAGCCACAAGGAAATTGCCACACTATTTCCAAAACCACAAGGTTGTGGTTTATATTGAGTTCCCGTTAAAATCACTGCTACGAAAAGCAGACTTCTCGGGAAGAATCTCAACATGGTTCGTTGAGTTAAGCCAGTACGATATTGATTATCAGCCGGGTGCAGCAATCAAAGGCCAAGTGCTAGCAGATTTTATGGCGGAGTTTTCACCTGCAATAGCACCCCTGCCTCCTATGAGAAAGGAGCAGGTGACTAGGACACCAGCCATCGAGAACAGAGTATCAGCCGAACAGGATCTCATAGAATGAAAGTTGTTTGTTAACGGATCAGCATGTAATACTGGTTCAGGAATAGGGGTTGTGCTTTTCCCTCCTGAAGGAGTAATGATTAAACTGTTTATTCGGCTTGGTTTCAGTGCATCGAATAACGTGGCGGAATACGAGGCACTTTTAGCTGGATTGAGGAGTACAAGAACTTTGAAAGTAAAACGAGTCAGAGTGTATTGTGATTCACAGCTCGTGGTCAATCAACTGTCTGGAGAGTACCAAGCCCGGAATGAGAAGATGGCAGCATATGTGGAAGTAGCCAAAAATTTACTTGATACCTTCGAAAAGGTTCACATCGAACAGATAAATTCTGGACAGAATGCTCAGGCCGATTCTTTGGCTTGGTTGGCCGCAGCTGTTCCAATAGAACTCAAACAGAAGGTAGCAGTTGAGTATCTGACAGAGTCAAGCATTGGGAGGAGTGTGGAGTTGGTCTTGGATGTGAACCAAGGACCAAGTTGGATGGACCCGATTGTGGGGTTTTTACGAGATGAAACACTCCCCACTGATAAAAAGGAAGCTCATAAAATTAAAACCAAATCTGCAAGGTTTTGGCTGTCCCCAGAGAGTAAGTTATACAGAAAGTCCTTCACAGGCCCATACTTACATTGTGTGCACCCCGAAATGGTGCAGAAATTTCTCCACGAAATCCACGAGGGGACATGTGGGAGTCATGCTGGAGGCAGATCCATTGCCCACCAAGCAATTACCCAAGGCTATTGGTGGCCACATATGTAGGAAGATGCCAAGGTATATGTAAAAATCTGTGAGAAGTGTCAGAAATTCTCACCAATGATTCGAACACCAGCAGAAGATTTGGTGCCATTGATGAGTCCTTGGTCATTCGCTCAATGGGGAATGGACATCGTGGGCCCACTCCACAAGGCAACTGGCAATAGGAAGTTCCTGTTGGTGGCAACAGACTATTTCACCAAGTGGATTGAGGCAGAGCCGTTGGCTAAAATCACTGAACCTATGATAGAAAGGTTCGTGTGGAAGAGTATTATTACTCGCTTTGGGGTCCCTTATTCATTGATTACTGATAATGGGTCCCAGTTTCAGAAAAAGTTCAAAGCCTTCTGTTCTCAATATGGCATAAGAAATTATTGTTCAACCCCAGCCTACCCTCAGAGAAACGGGCAGGCAGAAGCATCCAACAAGACCATCCTTGACAGGATCAAGAAGAGGTTGGACAAGACAAAAGGGAAATGGCCCGACGAATTGCCACTTGTCTTGTGGGCCCACCGAACAACACCAAGGAGATCTACGAGAGAGACCCCCTATTCATTAGCATATGGTACAAAAGCAGTCATACCCCTAAAAGTTGGCCTTCCAACCAACAAGACTGCTTTGGTTGAGAGTGGGGGCAATGATAGGACCCTCGAAATTGAGCTTTATCTCGCCGAGGAGAGGAAGGAAAGGGTCCTGGTGCATCTGGTTTCTTACCAAGAACAACTAATGAAGAGCTACAACAAAAACATCCACCCTCGAGAGTTTGGTGTTGGGGAGCTTGTACTTCGAAAAGTGCTCGGCAATACCAAGGTGGCCAACGAGGGCAAGTTAGGGGCCAATTGGGAAGGCCCGTATCGAGTAACTGAGATTGTGGGCATAGGGGCCTATAGATTGGCCAATCTGGACGGAAATCCAGTGCCAAGGCCTTAGAACGTTCATAATCTGAGAAAATTCTTTGTCTAAAAGAATTTAGTTTTTTGGTTTTATTCTGTTTAGAATATACTGCGTGGTTATGTGAGAATTACGAACAAAATTTCCTTGTTACTTATTTTTATTGATTAGTTGGAAGGGGTACGAATAACGCCCCCTTGAGTTTAAACTTACGAATAAAGTCACTTCTTTGTAGTATATAAAGTTTTTTAAACTGTTTGCTTTTTAAATATGAAATATGGAATTCGGCGTTATTTTTTCCCTTTTTTCATATTGGGGAGCAAGTGATAGGCAAGAATGACACGTATGAATACACGTATCCATCTCCTAGACATATAAAACTTAAGCAAGCTGTACAAGTACGAGACACTTACAAGCAAGTATGAAATAAATGATTCTTTTCCAATTATGAAACACTTGGCTTAAAACATAACGAGCATATGTTAGCTAAAATATAAATAAACTCGGAGGGCATACGACAAATATGCTAGATTGAGCGAGTTGTCTAAGTACGAGAACTTAGATGTGTTTAAATACGAGACATCTAGGGAGAATACTTTAAAGTACAAGATACCTAAAGATAGTTAAGTACGAGAAACTTAGATTTGTTTAAATACGAGAAATTTAGGCAAAGTATGAGAAACTTTTGCTAAAAGACCTTGCACAGCAAAGGAAATATGAAACACTTGCTTCTTGATAAAGTATGAATAAACTTGGCAAGCATACAAAGAACATGCTAGATCGAGTAAATAGTCCAAATACTTAGCCCTTGCTTAAAGTATGTGATACTTAAAGTAGTTACCAAGTATGAAGCACTTGGGCATATACATGACGGGATTTTTCTAAAGTATGAGATGCTTGGATACCTGTATACATTTGAAATACGTGCAATCATGTAATGCATAACGCTGAGTACGAGAAACTATGCCCTTGTTTTTTTAAGAATACGAACTAAAAGACAAATATTTGGCCACGAAAGACCAAGCAAAACGAGATAGCCACGAGTGGCCACCTAAGACATATGTTGTGCCACAAAGGCACCGAATACCTGTGTGACCAAAAGTACGAGTATGCTGATGCCATGCAGGGCCAACAACCATGGTCACAAAGGACCAGCCAAGTGTTAGAAAGAGTAGGTGCAAACTTACCAAATCAATCTAGGTTTTGGATTCCTGATGGAGAATCGGTGGTGACCTCTGTATTTACTTCACTACTGGGGCCACCACCAACAACAGCATTCTCCTCCAGGACAACAGTCTCATTGGTCGCCTCCCAAACTGATTCAAGTTCGTTTGCAACATCTTGGGACTCCATCTGTATCTCTTCGTCAGCATTTGCAAATTCGTTTATTTGTCGATCAATATCATCAGCCGGGGGCTCATCTTGCTCCAGAGAGGCTGCAGCTCGGCGGCTTGGCAAGTCATTTTCCACCCAGAAGATCGAATCTTCAACAATGCCAGTCTTCGTCAAACAAGCTTCCCAACTGGCAACCCAGATCTGATCTTGAATTGCTAGCATTTGGTCAACATAACTTGTCGTTGCCACATCAAAGCCCTTTTGATATCCATCTTCATAGGCTGCCTTATTGGCATTATCAATCTCAGATAAAGCTTGACTAAGGTTGCCCTCAGCAGTCTCGAGTTTGCTCTTTGTTCCTTCAAGTTCTGTAAGTTCTGTTTTAGCTCTGTCTCTTTCTCTTTCAAGCCTGGATATTGTTTGCAATTGCCTGGTGTTGTCTCTCAAAAGCCTGTTGCACTCTGTTTCGATCTCTTGAAGTTTTTGGCCCACTACAACCATCTTTCAGATAAACTAAAGAAACCCAAAAAGGTAGGAAGCATTAATATAAAAAAAAAGGAGTTGTTTAGGTTCGGTTAAAAGTTATCAAATTATTTTACCTTTATACCACTGACGACACCAGTGGAGATGAGCCGATCAAGAGAGGACGCAGATTCTTTCTGCATATTGCTTACGACCTTAAAGTGATGCAATAAGAATGCCCCAAGTGTAGGGCTAGGTCGGTTGAAAGCATAATAATACCCGGAAGTCCAGGATCGAATCCATAGGGAGCGCATCCATAACTTTGTTCAGAGATTAGCTTACATAGGGATTTTAGCGTTAGGACTGCCAACCAAGCTTTGGCGTTGAGACGGCCAACTGGACAATTTAGTTAACTGGATACTTAACCTAACTATGGCTTTTTAACTAGAGATTCAACTAAAGGTTAGGTTTAGGGATAACCAACACTCATAACGCAATGTTAAACTCATTCTTCTCTTTTTGACAAAGGTGCTAAACATGATTAGGACTCTTTTGGTCCAGTTAGACAAACACAAAGAGGGACATAGCTCCAAGCATCAAATGTGGCAAATAACTTTATCTCTTGCTTACATTCGATCAAAGAAATTAACACTTCTAAGTTTTGGTACATAAAATCAGTCTTAAGCCATGTTTAAGCTAGGAAATGGAATTTTACAGGAGAAGAACGAGCCACACCCTTGGTTACGAGATGTTAATCATCCCACAACCTAGGCTTGCTACACTACTCACAAATAATGCAAGAAGACATGTGAGAAGCTGGGGCAAAGGCCAGATGCAAACTAAACATTGAGATTAACGAAAATAAAACGAGATCCTTAAAGAAGAGAGGAATTCTTACAACTTTAATGAAGCACACCCACCTCCAATCCAAGCAATCAATGCTCTTAAAGGAAGGATTGAGAGTTGAAGAGGATAGGGAGGTAGAGAGAGAAAGAGCTAGCTCAAAATAACATAACATAACCCTAAAAACGTGTAAGGAGGTATTTATAGTACCCCATTATTGTTACAAAAGAAAAAGGAAAAAGATAATAAAAATCTGCAGAACTGGGGATCTTCTACCGGTAGGAGAAGATTAGCTACCGATAGAACGGCATCGAGCAAAAAGGGGAATGCTGCTATGATTGGGTTCCTACCAGTAGTCATTGATCCCCTACCGGTAGGTCTTGGACGGTGCAAATTTGTGAACTCGCTGGACTGAAATTGAACCGGTAGGCTTTGATTCCCTACCGGTAGGAATGGATTTGTACCGGTAGGCATTGATCTCCAACCGGTAGGTCTTCCTTTTTTGGCAACTATTGACAGCACTACAACCTGGCTTGGTTAGACTTTTCGGAGCTTCGATGATGCTCCCATTAGTCTCCTTGCCGATGGGGTAAGATTATGGTGTAAAAACCGCCTTATTAACGAAGAAAACCTGTAAACACCAAAATGCACCTTTCGTTCAATATCATTCAAAAACATCGAGTTATGCGCATGAGCGAGATAAGCCCGAATATCACCACAATTGTGGGCTTATGACACCCCCTCTACTTGGACTTTGGTAGTCCCTAGCAAGAGATTTACACTACGAATGCAACTACCAAATCTCCCCAATCAAAGGCACAAAACATATGCTCGAACTTCAAGGTAGCCAAAATCAAACTAATTTTCTCCAAAAGAGTGCAATGCTCATCTCACAAACATGCCATGAACCGTATTCAACAAATCTCATGCAAGTGAAACACGCGAGTAAGCAGAGCACGACCGAGTTTCGATTCCAGCACTCACAAGGGTATCACTCAAAAACTCCTTTGCTTGAACGAAGCAAACGCTATGCAAAACATATCCCATGATCAGATACAAAAGGCTAATGCGATACCGGAGCTTAAAAAGTTACGCATGCAATCAAAGAAACGCTTGATAGAAGATTAAAACTATTTTTGCACGGATTATTAGAATTCAAGATAAGACATAACTAAAGCAATAAAAGATTCCGAAAATGCATTGCAAAAAGCACACCGGTGCACCTGAAATCAACTAAGGTCTTCTTGGCTTATAACGAGTTATGGGAATCGAAAAAAAACAGGTTAAACAAAGTGATTCACGATCCAAACTATCTTGGTGTACTACCCCATGACCGGAACCACGACCTATGGCTACCCAAAACATCAAGCAACCAGCCAAAAGAAATAAAACTATTGAAAGGAAATGCACGACTGACTCAATAAGCCAAGACATGACTCAACCACCAACTCGACATTAGCTATTATGATTACTATCAACCTCCACCACATCCACAAGCTACCACCATCACTTCCATCACTGAGCTCCTGGGCCAAAAGTGCACTCAAATACCCCCAGGTCGTACTGCTGCTCCAACTTACGAATCTCATCCTCATTAAGCTCATCCTCCAGATACTCCGGTCTGCGATGCTCACCAATAGACCGGTCCGTTGCTAACTCCGCCGGGGCCTCGTACCTCTTCCCCGATTGTTCAGCAACCTGTTCATAATAGAAATTTGCCTTGTGATCCGCCCTCATTTGATCCTCTTGAATCTCAGCCGTACGACACGGAAGTTGACACAAGAGCCTCTTCAAAGTCGAA
Source organism: Rhododendron kiyosumense (assembly GCA_019656275.1). Taxonomy (NCBI): domain Eukaryota; kingdom Viridiplantae; phylum Streptophyta; class Magnoliopsida; order Ericales; family Ericaceae; genus Rhododendron; species Rhododendron kiyosumense. Next base: position 2,153 of record BPLS01024332.1, on the reverse strand, counting down.
CTTTTCTTCTGCGGAGCGGAGCCCGAAGAGGCCTGGGAAAAGCCAGCTTGAGGGTCCCCTTGGCTTTGCACTTGGGCTTGAGCTTTGGCTTCACGCATCTTAGTTACATTGGTCCTGCTCTTATTCTCGGAGGTAGCATTGATAACGCCCGGTGAACTCTGGTCAAGCTTTTGGTTGACGAGGCTGAGACCATTGGCGAGGCAAAACTGACTGATCATTGCTGGAAATGGAAAATTCAACCCCTTCTTGTATGAATGCTTGAATTGCACCAATTGATCAAAAATCCATTTGGCATAGTTCATGGTCTCATCCGGATTCATAAACACATAAAGCAATTCCAGTTCCAGATCTCCCAGTGTCTTCTCCATCCCACGGGGATAAAGGTTGTAACGCAGGACCTTGTTCATGGTTCAGTACTCATCTTTCAAATTGCCCCCCGCTTCTCCGTAAACACCCCCTTCAAACACCTCGGCATAAACTACATCCATGTCAATCTCCTCTTCATCAGGGCGAGGGTAAGTGATGGCCTTAGCCAACGGTCTTTCATAATCCAAGTATGCAGCTATGATATCCGAGGTTATAGTCATGTCAACACCACCAACTGTGGTTTCGATTTCTGAATCCTCAATATCATATTTCATACGCGAAAAGAAATCAACAACCCAGTTCTTAACGTAACCCTTAACCTCCTTAAAGAAATGCTTCATACCTTTATCTCTAATGACATTGATGTACCGATTCGCCGCTAGGCTATGCTCGCAAACTTGCCACTTGCATGAAACCTTTCACCCCTTTAGGGTGGCCACCCATGCCATATGCTTCTTCCTCTCCCCCTCGTCTTTCCTCTTCTTTCTGCGCTTCTCCCCTTGCTCTTTGGATGACCCACTGTCCCTTTTTCGCATGCCCATGTCAACCTTCTTCCTCGATGCATCTCACGAATGCATTATGTCCAACATGGTGGAAGGAGAAAATTTTGACCTAGGGTTTGGGAATTTCGAAATTTGGGGTTATGGGAGAGTACTGGTAGTAAAAGAGTGGGGGATGAACTAATGGTTGATGGTGGTGGTTTGAAATTAGAGAGGGAGAAGAAAGGATTTCGGATTACCTTGGTAACTAGCGATTTTAGACTGTTTGGAGAGGCCCAGGATGAATCACTTCGAAATTGGGCTTTAAACTTGAAGATTCTAGGTTGGAAGTTGGATATTGATGGTGGAATGTGAGGGATTTGAGTGGGTTTGGTGGGATTTTAAGAGAAAGGAAGATGAAAGGGTAGGGTTCGACGGTTATGGAGGGGTGGAAGAAAGAGAGAGATGCTTGGGTTTTTGAAATGAAAGTGGCCTAAAAATATCCCTGGCCCCTTTTATATTTTTTTCGCGATCTGGTTCGTCCTACCGGTAGGCACAGATCCCCTACTGGTAGAAAAAACTGTTTCCAAAACTAGTGACCTTTCTGACTGCACTTTGTACCGGTAGGTATTATTTTCCTACCGGTAGGTAACCTGTTGGGAAATTTTTCAGACTTTCTTTTGACCGTTTCTACCGGTAGGCTCGACCTCCCTACCGATAGGTAACTTGAAATTCTGAAATCTGCAGGTTGACCCTGAAGCAATTCCCAACTTCCAATTCATCACCAACCACATCCAATATCAAAAAGTACAGCCCCGAACACCCTCCAAATAACCGGTTCTCTAAGCTTATCAAAAGAATTGGACTCAGACAAAGCTCAAACATGGATCAAAAGTGACCATATGTGGTTTAGTCACAAAAACAATGCATTGTATCATTTTTTCAAACACACTTTAGCCTCCTTTGCAATGCATAATCGGAATCAAAAATACCAAAATATGTGCAAAAGAAGTTATAACCCTACGCTATGGTACGATAAACAAAAAAAATATGGGATACGACAAAAAATGAATCTCCACTCTACATGCTCAACCGACTCAAATGCACTTAGAGATTTGTTCCACACGGTTCATGGCATGCTAACGAGATGAGTTGCACGAATTTCAAATGATGCATTCACACCGATACCCTTACTACAAACGAAACCACGCGAGCATATGTTAAAGTAACTCAGCACACGGGAAGATTCCACACAAAAAATAATAATTTAATTTTAAATTTCTATGCAAAAGCAAATTAAAACGAAAT
>BPLS01024331.1:0-35469 GCA_019656275.1 Rhododendron kiyosumense | reverse complement strand
TTCTCATTGAAAAATGGTCACCCATAAGATTTCGCAGCTGCCGATATTATTTGAGAAACATCACCCCCCCCCCCCCCCCCCCAAAAAAAAAAATTCGTGCTGGAGAGCCTAAACTTTTGCCCTTTCCTTATCTTCAGGTTCCATAATCATGACTTTGCTTATAATTACTTTCTCATAGTACCCTAACTGAGGTATACATCGTCTTATTTAAAGACCAAACCGCCTGAGACTCATTGCGGTGAATTCTGTTAAAGCCAACAGAAGAGGAGGATAGGGCAATAGCTGCAACAAGCCAACAACAGATCTAAACACTGGGCAATTTTACTTCTTTCTATTGCCCCTCATCAAGGATTCTGGAATACCCAAAATATCATTGATCGACTTCTGTTTTCATTTTCCTTTTTCCAGTATCCTTAGCCTCGTCAGATGGGTTGACATTCACAATTAGCTTAATGCCCTCAGTAAAATTAATCTGGGTTGGGTTAAGATCATCCACATCCTTATGATTTAAAAAACCCACTTCTAAGATATTCCAAAAGCCTCTATCAACCTTCACTCCATTCGTAGCTGAATCATGAATCATAGAGTCAACGTCCAATATCTCATCGATATCCTTATTGATATGCTCACTATAATTCTTATCCTCTTATATATCTGTGAAATTCTTTGTTATGTCAATGAAAAAAAAAAAAACTAGTACACAATTAATGTTGTTCCCCTCCAACTAAACACTTGCATACATGAATAATTCTTGTGATCATGTCATATCACGAGCTTTAGTTTATGATTTATTCCATCATTTTTGGGTAGTCAAATTTATGATCCTATCTTAGTCCCAACTGGTCTTATTCCTGCTATTATAACCCAACCAACTTTCCCATGGCACTAACAGAACCACATGCACTTGTTACAGAAATTTCAATAGTTTTCAACCTTTACAAGTTATTATTACGCCGCGGTTGTTTATAAAATTACCCTTTGTATAGACTCAGGTCCTGTCCAGTGTTCCTACCATCGTGTCCGCCAGTCGGGTCTATTTTGGTTTTTTTGGACTATTCAGACTCACAACAATGATCGGTACCGTTCTTGGTTTTTTTGGGCTATTTAGACTCACAACAATGATCGGTACTACTATACCGTTCATTTGTTGAGCTCATTAAATTCTTTAAGCAGGAGAAAATTTATGTTCTGTTGATACATATCAATCATTTATCAGAACACATTTATCTTGAAACAAATGCATTATGCACACTAATCAAGCCCTTTTGTTTCAAAATTAATAATGGTATTTGATAATCATTGATGAGTAAAGCTACAGTTCCCGACGGCCAAAATCCCGATCGGAATCCCGTCACCCCGCCGGGGCACATTCCAGTCACCAGACGGCCAATCTGAGCCATCCAAATATTCTAAAAAAAAAAAACCACATGGAATGCTGCTGCTACAAACAAGTATGTGTCTTCACACTCCATTATATTCTTCTTGTACTTCTTGTGGACCAAATAAATGGAATATGAGCATCCTAAAATACTCCTTCAATCCCATATTCTCGTTCTCTTATTTCATTTTGTGAGGTCACAAAATGAATGTCCATTTTAAAAATTTTCAAAGCGTAGAGTTTGTAACTTTCCGAAATTAACCCTTACTTCCCTATAGAGATATTCAGAAGTGGGAAACAATGGGTGGGTTAGTGCTGAAAATACATACCTCTAAGTTCGTATTCTAATGCATACATTATATATCCCATTAAAAGGTTGATATTTAAAAAATGGACCGACAATATGGGAGGGAGGGAGTCTTAATATGTTGGCACAATTAAAATTGATTGTTATGGATCAGCTGTTGTACCTTCCGACTCAAAGGAACATCCATATGAAATTGTTGCCGTGGATTTGTTGGAAAGATGATGACGAAACATCGCAATTTTTTGGAAAGAACCAAGGCAATCTCTCTATTTGTCTTTTGCACCTCATTTGTGTTGTGCTGAAAACGAAATTGAGAATATAAACAAAACTACAAGCGAAAATCAAGAACACAAGATTTACGTGGTTCTCAAAACTGGGTACGTTCATGGGAGAAGAGCAAGATGATCCACTATAAACGGGGAGAAAACACACAGAGCCGGCTGTACCCGTAACTCTCGTTGAAGCATCCAATTACAGATATTTAGGGACAAATCTCTGGCGGAACCTGATAAAGATACTAAAACGCTAGGTGGAACCCAATAGGGCATAAGCCAAAACCCTAATATCTAATCTTCAACATGAGAGACCCCCTAGGAGCATCTCCAAAGGAATTCACTCAGGAAGTCAAACCTAATGAAGAGAATAAGGCTATATTTATAGCCACAGAGTCCTTCCTAAAATCAATACTTGCCCAAACAAAATTCATTGCACCTAAAGTCTAAACCAATAAGGAAACAAATCTTTTAGAAAGTCAAATATCTTTTCGACCATCCCAAATTCAAGGCATATCTCCAACAATTTTCTCTTAAAGTAAAAAACTAACAAGATTCGAAAGAAAGAATCCGACTTTGAACCATATGGCTGGCATATATGTAGGAAGCCTGCCATGATATCAGATTATTCCCTGCTTGAAGTATGCTACCTACAATGTGAATCAATATGATACATGGAACAAGAATGGGAATGTCATAAGAAGTATAACCCAAACTATTAGGTGACATACCTTTTGAATACGTGATACTCCAAATTCTGAGTCCGGTACTCTTTTACATATACGATAATTCGGTGACCAATAGCACTATTGGTATACAAAGGACTCGACTTGATACGTACTTCTTAGAGATTATTTCCCTTTTCCACTTGGGTAGGCATTTCCAGATGAAATTTTAAACCATTTTTTTTGTTGTTCTTGGAAAAGAAAGAAAAAAGAAACTGAGGAAATGAGACAACATTTTGGAACAGTAGTTCGTTGTTTGGAAGTAAAAGGGTTGCTGTTTCCCTTATCTCGTTTGTTTATATCCAAGGTTCTGTTTTCTATGGTCTAGTACCATGGGTGAAATCTATTGTTCCACTGCTTGTAAAAAGTTGAGCAAAGTCTATTTTCACCCCCTATGGTTATCACCATATGCAGATACCCCCCCTTATATTTAAAATTGAGCACATAACTTACCTGTAGTTTTGAAAATGTGCAGATACACTCTCTGCCGTCATGTTTTCCATCCATATTAATGGAGACGTATCTCGCACGCCTCTAGAATATAATCTAAGTTGTTCATAGTGTATTAAATAAAGAATAGAATATCTCAGTAAAAAATCATCTCAATCAGGTATCAATAACACAGTGATCTAATTTTTAGTAAATTCAAATTTGAAATTTTAATTTTATAACAAAATCGATTCGACTATGGACTTTTCATTTTTTGATTGACTTGAATTTTGGCATGAATGTAGTACTCGTCAAAATTTACAATATTAACGGTTTGGATTTAATTTTTGGTATAAGGGATGGTGTGATTAGATTTAAAAAAAAAAAAAAAAGAATCAAGGGACATGATGAGGGTATATCGGTCTTTTAATGCTGTGTCCGTTAATATGGATGGAAAACATGACGGCAGGGGGTCTATTCGCACATTTTCAAAACCACAGGTAAGTTATGTGCTCAGTTTTGAACCATGAGGGGGGTATCCGCACATGACAATAACCACAGGGGTCAAAGTGAACTTTGCTCTAAAAAGTTTGTTTGGTTTGAAGTTGAAGTGTCTGTGCCCTGGTTAACTTCTTGCCATTTTAATTCAGTCGTCTTCTGATCTTCTGAGCAAATGAAGCTGAAGCATAGCAGCATTTCATTGTTTTTCATACAAAAACAATATGACGGTGTTAATTTTTGTGGAGAACATTTTCGTTGATGATATTTGTCTACAAGATGATATACTCTCTCTCTCTCTCTCTCTCTCTCTCTCTTAATGATAGTCCTCTATTCAATTTTAGGATGTCCCACAATATTCATTCTCTTTGGAAAGTTGACAAACCTGTTTGGCTTTTCAAATCTAACTTTCATAAAATATTAAATATTTAAAAGTAATTTTGAATGTGAAAATTTAGGGGGGCAACTTTGGAAATCAATAGTTTCATTTTTTGGAAGTAAATGGTTTGCTACGTCAATTATCTCGTTTGGTTAATATCCAAGTTTCTTTTTTAACGGTCTAGTACCATGGTTGGAATCTATCGTGCCCACTTCTTGGAAAAATGTTTGTTCGGTTTGAAGTTAAAATTTAATTGGAAACTATGAGATGTTTTTTTAAATATTTTTATAGGTGTCTCCGGAACCGTTCCGTAAACTTATTTGCTATGTTATATTACAAATATTAGTACATTTAAAGAAATTAACCATCCATTAATGACGTGTACAGTCCAATATTTGCAGAGATAGTTCCCGTGAGATCTGGAACGAGTATTTTTGCTTTGGACCGATCTTTTGAGACCATACTAGCTTCATTTGCTCCCCCCAATTGTTGGGATACTGGCTCAGCGCGTTTTTGGTTACAAACCAATTCGAAAAGGATCAATAGGCTCAGAAGAAATTGAAACAGATAGAGAGAATGCTGCATCATTAGTAGTGCAGACTGTCCCCACGGGGTGGAGAAAATTTCAGTGGTGGGTGGGCACGGGACACGTGGTGCCCGATACCAATCTCAGCCGTCCAATGAAGTTTTGGACGGCTCAGATTTATTCAGCTGCCAAAGGGTATTTTAGTCATTTTACACTTTAAAATTAATCACACCGGCTGTCAATGGGTATTTTAGTCATTTCATACTTTAAAATTAACCAAACAGATCTGAGCCGTCCAAAACTTTATTGAACGGTCGAGATTTGTGCTGAGCACCACGTGTCCCGTGCCCACTTGGCACTGAAAAATTTCTCCACGGGGTGTGCTAGCTTTTAACTACTACTTCTGTAATAAAAGAAAGAAAACCCATTACTCCAACTGGTACTGTGAGAGCGGACTTGGGGGGCTGCTCTCCCTTCAAGGGACAGCAGCATACTGTCTCAGCCGATGGGGTTCCGCTCCGGTCTTGGTCCAACGATCGGAAACGTTCATTTCGTAAAGCTTATCAAATTGAACAAGTATGCAAAAAATCAGTTTGATTGGATATCTTTAAGTGTCTGATCGAAACACATATAACTTGCCAATAATTGATTCTAATAGATTTGATCCAATGTTTCGGATCCATTCTTTTCAAGACAAAAAGGTTTCGATAAGGTACTTAATGATATCCGATCAAACTGATATTTTTACATATTAGTTCAACTTGACGAGTTTTACGAAGTGAACGTTTCCGATCGTCAAAGCGAGACCGGAGCGGAGCCTCCTGGCCGGGACAGCACGCTGCTGTCCCTCCGAGGGACAGCAGCCCCCCAACTCCCTATGAGAGGAGGGACGTTTTGATTAAGACGAAATTTTGGTGAAAGAGAAAACAGAAAGAAAGAACCAACGGCGGCAGAGGAGGAGTGAGTTGACTCACATTGTTTCCTTTCTTCATTCGACGATCGACTAAGTCTCTCTCTGTGAGGTAGCTTCCTATTTACAGTATTTTGACTATTTTCTTATTGGAGTAGTAATTTAGGAGTAACTTGGCTCGTTTCGAGACCAAGAAGTTAAATATATAAGTTATACCCTACTACCGGTACTGACGTTGAGGCTCAAGCCGTGTTAGGAAAAAATATGCGAAATTCTCACAAGTAAATCACCAAGGAAGGAAGTAAATAATGAAGCAAATCAAAATCCGAAATGCACAAATCACAAACCAAATGAGAGAAGGGATTTTTACGTGACCAATACAAAAGAGAAAAGCGAGCATTCTTTCCTCCACCGAACACACACATGCACTCTGAAGCACCCATAGTTTTTCCTTTTTCTAAGTTCTAATCTTTTTTCCTCAAAGATACAAGACGTTTTGCTATCCAAGAGAAGCTAACAAAACATGTGCAATGCCAAGAATGTGTAGAACATTCCATCACAAAATAGCCTACCAAAAAATAAAGGGGTTCTTTCAAACCGGCCCTATTTTGTTCTCATCTATCTGTCTAGGTCCACCCCGCGTTAACCCCTACCTTTATAAACCCTGTTCTAAGAGAGAGTACCCAAATTGCCCCGTCTGTGAGTAAGCAGCAGCAGAGTAAGAGTGTCGACGAGAAGTTGGCTTTGTTCAATTCCCATTTTAGTTTAGTTTTCTAATCATTATCTTATTTTTTCAATTATTACTTTCTCATCTCTCAAGTCTCTCCAATCATTATCTTCAATCATTACCATATTTCTCTTTTCACCCACTACTAAAACTAAACTAAACTAAACTATTAACCAAACAAAGTCATCATCGCTCAACCTCAACCACGACCGCATCCTGTCCCCATCCGAGCTGCGCGAGGCGTTAGAGTCGTTCCGGCTCCTCAAGACTGGCCACGGCGCCGGAGGAGCTGGCGCGGCTCTACGACTCCATCTTCGAGAAGTCCTACTGCGACGGAAGCGCGTTCGTCGATCTAGAGGAGTTCCATTTTGGTTCTCCGGCGACAACTGCAAGGATGGTGGCCGGCATCGTTATTGAAGGCGGGATGGTGGTCGGTGAAGATGTGAATCTGACAGGTGTGATTTTGTGTTCGAAAGATTCAGTCTAAGGGTGAGATTTTATGAATCTGAAGGCGAGATTCAGTGAATCCAATTTGGGAGAGATGAATTTTCGACGTAACGACGACGCCTATCGGGGAAAAAAGTTAAATATTTGCTTACCTCGTGTAAATATTTTCCCCACACAGCAATATCTTGTTTTTTGTTTGCAAATCTACTTTGGTGTTGCAAATGCACGTGTAATCTATTCTGCTGATAATGCGTGAATTTTGGTGTGTGAATAGCGAAGATGAGATGTGAATTCTATTTTTTTTTTAAAATGGTGTGAATTATGCCCATGGATTTGAATTTCATAAAAGAGTGTGAATTCTATAAAGGGATGTGAATAGTATAAAAGATAAGGATCAAAATCCTCCAGCATAGCAAAGTCCCTGCATCAAGCTTGTTAGTTAGGATAGAGTACATCCAAATGTTTAAATACTTTGTATTCATTGTAAACCTTATCTTGTAACCTCTTTATATACTCTAGCAAAAGATCAATAAAATTAACAAAGCATTCATAGCCCTATTACTTTATATGGTATCAGAGCACCTTCTACTCTAATGAGTTCAAAGATCGTTTTCTTTTCTTCCCCTTTTTACCATGACTAGCGTATCTTCAGATATCCCTCCGGCAACCTCAGTTGTTTCCGTTCCATCCACAGCTTCCAACCCCATTTTGATCTCCATTAATGCTGTTGCTCAACTTCCTCTTAAACTCTCCCCGACAAACTACTTCTCTTGGTGTGCGCAGTTCAATGCCCTTCTCATTGGGTATGACCTTATGGGCTATGTTGATGGCTCTCATTCATGCCCACCGTAAAAAGTACTTGAAGCCCACAACCCTGCCTATACTTTTTGGCGGCGCCAGGATCAACTCTTATTGCACGCCATTCTTGCCTCTATTTCGGAACATGTGACTCCTTTACTTGCTTCTGCCACAACCTCGCATGAAGCTTGGACTAAACTCTCCAAACTTTATGCCAATCGCTCTCGCTGTCGCGTAATAAGTCTCAATGATCGTCTTCACAAACCTCGTGACTCAAAGCCAGTAAGCGATTACTTGCAGACTATCAAAACAATTTCCGATGAGTTAGCTCTCATCGACGCACCTGTTCTTGCCGATGACCTTGTCCTTTGCATTCTCAATGGCATTGGTGAGGAATTCAAGGACATTGCAGGGCCCCTTCATACTCGTGACTCCGACATTTCCTTTGAGGAACTCCACGACAAACTTGTGGACTATGAAACTTTCCTTCAACAAAAGGCAATCCCGAGTGCCGCTCCGGTGATCACTGCTCACTTCACCCACCGCACCAATAATTTTTCCAGATCTCGCAATCCTACCAACAACCGCAATCCTGCCAATAACCGCAATGGTTACCAACCTCGCTAGCAACATGTTCCGGCCCGTAATTATCACGAATTCAATCGCAATCACAGTTGTCGCCCTGGCCAATCTCCAGGCCAAGGCTACAAAGGGTTTTGTCAACTTTGTGATCAACAAGGTCACACCGTGAAACGGTGCCCCCGTGTGCAGTCGCTCACCTCTCAGGATCCCATTGCAAACTGCACTACTACCAACCGCTCCTCACCTCAAAATTGGCTTATTGACTCCGCTGCCTCCCACCATGTGACTACGGATCTCGGCAATTTATCTATTCATTCCGAATATGATGGCCCTGATGATATTATCATTGGTGACGGTTCAGGTTTGAATATCACCCACACGAGTTCCACTAAGCTCCCCACTTCCTCCCATCCCTTTTCCTTATCCAATGTCTTGTGCGTTACTTCCATGAAAAAAAATTTGATTTCCGTTTCTCAATTTTGTAAAACTAATCAAACTTCTGTTGAATTTTTTCCATCTCATTTTTCTGTGAAGGATTTGGGCACAAGGGAGACTCTTATCCGCGGCCCGAATAAAGACGATGTGTATGAGTGGCCAAAGTCTGTGCATTTCTCCCCAATAAAACCGTTGGCCATGATTGGTGTTAAGGCTGCCTTGCATGATTGGCACAAACGTTTGGGACATCCCTCCACTCGAACCCTTCAATATCTTGCTATTACACGTCTAGACATTGCCTTTGCAGTCAATAAATTGTCTCAATTTATGCACAAACCATTTGAAATTCATTGGACAGTGGCCAAAAGACTACTTTGGTATTTAAAGGGAACCATCCACCACGGTCTTTTTCTCAAACGTCATGCTACTCCATTTTTGCATGCATACTCAGATGCTGATTGGGCCAGCAACCATGATGATCACACCTCCACCACAACTTACATTATTTATCTCGGTGGGAATGCTATGTCATGGAGTTCTCACAAATAACGTTATGTTTCTCGATCTTCCACTGAGGCAGAATATCGAGCCTTGGCGACTACCATCGCTGAGCTACTTTGGCTACAATCCCTACTTGGTGAACTCGGGGTCTCTATCACCAAATCACCAATGATCTACTGTGACAATGTAGGAGCCACTTATGTGTGTGCCAATCCTGTGTTCCACTCCCGCATGAAACACATTGCAATTGACTTCCATTTTGTGCGTGATTTGGTTTCAAAAGTCCTTCTCACAGTCTCTCATGTGGCCACAGCGGACCAGCTTGCTGATGCACTCACGAAACCGTTGTCTTGTCAACGTCTATCTCTTCTACGATCCAAGATTGGTGTCTCCGATGGGAGCACCATCTTGCGGGGGCGTGTAAAGGATAAGGATCAAAATCCTTCAGCATAGCAAAGTCCTTGCATCAAGCTTGTTAGTTAGGACAGAGTACATCCAAATGTTTAAATAGTTTGTATTCATTATAAACCTTATCTTGTAACTTCTTTATATACTCTCATCCAAATGTTTAAATACTTTGTATTCATTATAAACCTTTATCTTGTAACTTCTTTATATACTCTAACAAAAGATCAATAAAATTAACAAAGCATTCATAGCTCTGTTACTTTATAAATAGTGCATATGAGGTATAAATTATTAGGTATGAATTCTGAAGAAAAAAAAAAGTGTACTGGAGCAGAATTCACACATTTCAATTCTTGGGAGTGAAAATTATTTGTGTGAATTCTTGGAACGTAAATTTTTGGAAGTGTGAATTCTGCAAAATGACAAAAATGTAAAAGCACAATTAAAAATGGTCTGAATGAGACAACACTTACAAATGGGGATTTGCATAGAACCCAAACAAAAAAATAGGACCGGCTAGAAATTTCTCAAAAAATAAATCTTTTAAGCCAAACAAATTATTATTAGGCTAACAAAATTGAACCTCCACAAAAATTAACACAACGAGGGAACCCAACATTCTCTCTCTTTTCAACTTATGTGGATAGATCAACCAAATATGACAAAGTTCGCAATTTTTCATGTGAATCTTTTCATATTTGAAGGATTATCATCCGTGTGGATCTTCTCAAATTGCAACAACTTCGTGTTAAGCGTATTCCGTATCCAAGGAAATCTATGATATGGAACAAAAAGTGGAATTCTTGTTCAAATATGTTGCACTTTGACTATCACAAAAGATTACATACCCAACTTTTGCAAAAATTTCTTCAACCACAATAATTGCTTTATGGAACTCGATCTCAATATGAAACGAATGCAGGTAAGACAAAGGTCCCACAGATTACCTTTTCAGTCATTTATGAGAGAGAGAGAGAGAGAGAGAGAGAGAGAGAGAGAGGGAAGACTTGCTTAGAGCATCCGCATCAGACACTTTAAATTTTGGACCAAATTATACCTTAAAAACCTACTTTATTACTTTAGCTAGTCAATTTTACAATGTCCACTGCATCAGACTCTTTACTCTCACTCTCTTCTTAATTAAATATTTGTAGATAGAATAAAATGATTAGAAAAATAAGATCTTCGCACCGGTTCAAATGAATTAAAAAAAATAGAGTACTTAATTTTTTAACCATATTTTTTAAAACCATATTTTTTTTATATATTAAAAAATATGATTAAAAATTAAGTGTTCTAATTTTCAATCTGTTTGAACCGGTGCGAAGATCTTGTTTTTCTGATCATTTTATCCTAAATGGTTATAATGAATTTTTGGCTCTAAGGCCTTTCAATAAGTACCCTAAAAGAGCCCTAACTCATATGAGAGCCCTACCGATATTGAATTGAGCTAATTTTTTTAAGGAACCTATAGAAAAATATTTTAAGAATGACTTACAGTTTGAATCATCTTTATAGGATCCGTAATGGGTCCAAATAAATATTAAATGTTAGATAAACAGTTTACGTTTTACTGTTGCTGGAACAGATTGATTGCAAAAACTAATATTTTATTCGTAAATGAGTGAACAGTTCCACGCTTCTCTTAACGAGACACTGTACAAACACTAAATTTACCTAGCCAATGACAAGGGTTATAAACATGTATTTTAAGGGTTTTGGCTCGTTACTTTACGGTAACGAGGTAAGTACAGAGTCTACTACAGATGCTCTTAGAGAGAGAGAGGGGGGTGTTAGAGCATGTATACAAATGATAGATAAAATACTGAGTGAAAAAGGTACAATTTTTACTCTACCTATTCACTTTTTGCTCACATCCTACACCAATCTCTCTATAATTTTCTCTCTATCCATTAAATGTAATAAAATATTACAAAATATATTTATATATATTAGATGCAGAAAGTATATGAGAGAGAAGTGAGAGAGAGGGAGGAGAGAGAAATGAATATTACAATATTTTATTAGATACATTGTGAATAGTTCCTAGGTAAAAATAGAGAGTCACTCCTCATAAATGTAAAATACATACCTTTTTGCCTAGTCTTGTGCAAGTGACTTTTTAGGTTTTTGCTCTCTATAATAGTGAATATTCTCTTTTAAAGAGCTTGACATACATGCTCTTAGGATTATTTTCAAATCTCACCCGCAATGGAAGCGTAATAAGAAAAACAACAATCACGTGCACAAGAAAATACGTGGTTTTTTAAAATCGAGTACATCTACGGGAGAGATATTTCACTATATGAAAAAATAGACAATTACAAAGTGAGATAAAAAAACCCTCTCGAGCTCCTAACACCATGTCTCACACAATATTTTTCACTCAACCCAAACATCTCTGTTTTCCCTCTCTCTCGCACAATCTCACGGTGGGGGGAGACCCCCTTCGGGGGTCCCGGACTTCCTCTCCTCCCTGCTCAGTCTTTCTCTCCCACTTTTCTGTTCACAGCACAAGGCCCATTTTATATAGACAAGAGTGTGGCTAACACAAAAACTCTTCAACTGACCAAAGAAGAGTCTGGAACCCAATTGCCATAGTTGCACCTTTAATGCCCAGCCAGCCACCAACTCAATTCAAAAACACATTTACTTCAGGGCGTTCGGCTAAATAAGCTACTTGGCTTATTTTTTTGTCTTTATTCAATTTTTTTTCGCATTTATTAGTTTTTTGTCAATTTTTGGGGGATTATTGCTTTTTCATAACAAAAGGAATCTAAAAAGTAAAAAATTACGATCGAAATCCATTTTTTTTAATAAAGATGAAAAAATTGGCTTATTGGCTTATTTTTATCTTTATTCAAAAAAATTAAGTTTCAATCGTAATTTTTTACTTTTTAGATTCCTTTCGTCATGACGAAGCAATAATTCCTAAAAAATTAACGAAAAACTAACAAATGCGGAAAAAATTTAAATAAAGACAAAAATAAGCTACTTAGCTTATTTAGCCGAATGGCTAGTCAACTAATTCTATTAAAATCTCCTTTGTCTTTTTCAAATTGCATTTAATGTGGGAAAAAACCCAAACAGGAGGTGGAAGACTTGGGGAAGACTTGCTTATTGACCTCCAATTATTTTATTGAGGGCATTGACGAACTTTACTCTAGCCCTGAGCTGAGTTCCCTGAGAGGAGGAGAAACTCTCACCCAAATTCAAGAACAGATCTCAAATTACTCAAGACCAAGACAGCTGAAATCAGGTAATGCCCATGCTCCAGGTCTTTCAGCTCCATCTTAACAATGTTTAGGCTTACAAATTCTACATCTACTAAGATTAGGTAAAATGCTGTTTGTGGGTTGCCTCTCGGGGAGAGTGAGAGAGAGAGAGAGCACAGAGCACTCAGGATCGGTCCTGATATTTGGGTTGGTCAAGTCCAATCCAAAATTTTATTGTCCACATGCTATTAAGTCATAAAAAATGAAATATCATACAAGTAAAAAAAAATCAATTTTACATTGTGCTTTAACTTAAATTACATAAAAATAAATAAAAACAAAATGTAACTCCGTTATATTACTTCATGGTTACCATAATCCTATGTGATGGGATATTTTCTCCGATGGAACCTTGAGAGAAGATGCGGTTGAGTTGAAGAACCTTGGCTACAACCTGCACGCGAAACACCCTCGTTAGCACCTAAACCCGAACTTGGAGGTCCGGGATAGGCACTCCGACGGTCTAATTAGTCTGAGGAAAAGAGATTCGTCTATCGAAAATTATGGGAAGGGGTCCCTTTACCTTTGCCCTCCTTGCTCCTTATATAGGCCGAAGAATCGTGAGGATCTCGCGTCACCTATCGCATCCACCAAATCAGGCCAAAGATTTGGTTTGCCATAACGATTTCCATGATTTGCTCCCGCAATCTAAGCTTGTGATATAGCTCGCCCCTATCCAACACTTCCTTTTTCCATGTCAGGGAACAGGGGCAGCTCGGCGGCTGGGAAACCTGTCGACGGCTGCGACTAAGTCAATTGTTATCGGGTTCGGCACACCGTCACTGAACATGACTCGTGACCCACGTTCAGTTCAACTTTCGAGAGGCTGTCCCACAGTCTCGGCAATAATCCGCCGAACATACCACAAGCCGAGCCAACTGTTTAATGGGCTAGGTCCGGCTGATGGGTGCCTCGTGGCTTGCGCCAAATCCACCCCACCGAGCTGGATCCGCCACAATAGCCCCTCAACTCTTTTCGATTATGGTTAATAAACAGGAGGGGTTGATCGATGGTTCTTCGTGCTTCGAGCGCTTTGAAGGATTAGCCGAGCCTCGCCGGATCGTCAAAGGGAACATGAAAGGACGACTTGAACTTCAGGATTGACGCTGCAGAAGGGATTGATTGGACCGTTGGGGCTCAGAGATCGAATGGTTGGGGCATGGCCTAGGGTGGCATAAACGGATGAATGGCTCACAGAAAGGAATCCGCGGGTACTGATTAATGCAGGTTTCCACGTGGCGAAGTAATAATGGACGGGGTGGCGTCGCTTCGGTTCTAAGGCGAGACCCTTCGAGTTTCGATCTCCCATTATAAAAGAAAGGAGAGGGCCAGACGAAATCACTTTTTTGCTCTCGCTTGCATCTGTCTAGCTGCTCTCGTCACTACAAGGTCCGTCGTTGCTTTGCCTCTCTCCGTCGCTCAGCGTTAGGGTTTTTCAGGTACGTCCGCTGCTTCTTTGGTGGTTCTTTCAAATTCCACCACGCTCTAGGGCCGCCATTTTCATACCAAAATGCCCCCTCAAATAGTAAAAAGTATTTTGGCCGCTTTATGCCGTCGTCCTCCACCTGGAACCCCCAAAACGGTGGTTCTCGCTGCTCCCGGCGACTATTCCCCCATCTTGGGACGTTAATGTTCCTCACTTCGAGGAAGGTCCATACGGATCTCCCTCGGCGAGAGTCAGGTGCAAAAGAGCGGCTGTGCTGAAGTAGGAATTCTCACCCTTCCCCCCTTCTCTTTGTTTAGGTCTTCAGCATGGTGGACTCGAGCATCAACTCTCTAGACATCGACCTCGAAGCTTATCCCAGCTTGTTGGAGACGATCCAGAGCCTCAGCAAGGGATATTAGAGCTTCAACGAAAACTCCAGTAACTTCCTTCAATGCTCTGGACTGCCTATCATCCCCGGCATTCATATCCCTCTCCAATCGGATGACAGTGCTTGGAGGGGCGCTCAAAACGACCGGGGGGTTTCTTCAAGTCAAACCGCCGGAGCGGATGCCGATCCTAAGGACCACGCCGAACGTGTGGCAGCCGGTGCCCAAGCTGGTACCTCTACATTGTCCGGTGGGCCTCCGAACACCTCCGAAGCTGGAGGATCAAATGTCCCACTGAGACCGTCACGAGACGTCAACATTATTCCCCCGCTGCCGTCCGGACACGGACCAATGCCGTACAATCATTTCTACGGTGATGGCCCTGAGGGCTTTACGGAACTATTCCGGACGAAGTACTTGATCCCCGACGATGTCCAAATCGAGAGGATAACTACCGATCGAATCCCTTTCAGCGAAGACTTCATCGTACTCCCGCTCTTTGCAATCACCGAAGGGGGGGTAAGATTTCCAATGAGCCCCTTCCTTCGCTACTTCTTGTCGGACTACAACCTTGTACCGATCCAGGTCGCGGTAAACACCTGGCGAATCCTCAGCTCGGCGATAAGGTTGGCCGAGTCGAATAACCTGTCACTCACACTAGGAGACTTGATGCTGATGTATATGGTGTCAAGGAACCCAAGTATGACAAATACTACCTTACCACCCGTCAGAACTTTGATCACTTAGTGGACCGCCTCTACGACATCGAGAAATGGGGTAATGTCCTGGTCAAAGTGTCCGGCAATTTCGAGTGGGGGCCTATCAACCCTCTTCTTAACCACCCCTGCCCTACCAGATCCGGGTCAGCAGTTGAGAGACCCTACAGAATCCCTCGAGTGTGAGGTTTCCCCGGCCACGGGGACGTACCTGGTAATTTCCATCATTGCTTTCAATTTGTATCGACTCCTGCATCATACTAACATTTCTTCTGTAGATTGCTCGGCACTGAACAAGGGGCTTCTCGTTACGGGCAGGTGGCCCAACCTGATTGCTCTGCTCCGGTGTGCCAACCGGGACGCTCCGACCCTTCTTGGTTTCAAGCCAACATACGCCGGATTCGCTCACCGAAAAGATAAAAGCAAAATGGTGAGAAAGATCATTGATTTGGCCACCGCAGCTGGGCAGGCGCTACAACTGCAGTACCAAGCTCAAGACTTGTTAACCTCCGGGCTACTGGAGCGAAGAGAGCAAACGGACCCCGTCCCTTCCGGTCAACCGGAGCAGTAGAAACAACCTCATAAGTGAACCAAGAAAACCCATCCAAGCCACCGAAGGGAAATAGATTCAGCCGCCGAGAGGGAGGATCAAAGGGCCTTGAAGAAGGCAAAGGCTGCTAAGAACGTGGAGGTACTATCATCCGGCCTCGCCGAGGGCAATCCTGGCCACCCGAGTGAGCCTTCGAAGCCCTTCATACCGGACTTCGAATGTTTGGACGGCCATGTGATCGCCGTTGACGACAGCCTGGAGGAGAACCCTCTCCTAGCCATGACCCTCCGAAGGGCCTGGCCCTCCCCAAGGACATGGAGAATCTGTCGACAGGGAAGGCCAAAAACATGGCCGAACTGTGCCTATTCCTCGCCAAGGTATGTGCTTTGCCAACTCAAGTCTCTCTTAACATTTTCCTCTTCGGATATTAATTCTCTTTTGACTGCAGGCTGGGCAATGCACCAGCAAAGCCTTCAGTGACATGGATCTTCTCTTGGAGACAAAGAGGTCTCTAAGGGGGGATCTGCAAGCAAAGAGGAAGGAGGCGCACTAGCTAGCCGACCAAGTTAAGATGCTTGAGGCGAAGGTTGCTGAAGCCGAAAGCGTCCGGCAAGAGAGGGATCGGCTGCTCCTCCAAATTAAGGATGCCAATGAAGAAAATGATCGGCTCAAGAAGGAGAAGCAGCAGATAGAGGAGGGTCTCCCAAAGATGTTGGAGGATGTTGGTGACGCCGGCTACAACGAGGCCGGCGAATACTATCAACAACAGGTGCAAAACCTGGTTACCAAGGCATTCAAGGAAGGGGAGCTAAAGGGAATGAAAGACACCCATCACTCCTCTTTCCTCTGCGGGTACCAAGTACGTCTTGACTACGCCGAAGTCCCCAAATCTGATCATCGAAGGGAGCCCCCAGTGATACCGCCTGTGGAGCTGCCGGAGGTTCTGCCCTATGAGGAGCAGCCGAACCATTCCACCGACATGCAGCCAGATCCCACCAACCTGGCCGACGCATAGATTTGTTCTTCTTCTTCTTTTTCTTTTTCTTTTTCTTTTTCTTTTTCTTTTTCTTTTTCTTTTTCTTTTTCTTTTTCTTTTTCTTTTCTTTTCTTTTCCTTTCTTTCTTTTTTTTGGAAGGTAGGGTTTCAGCTTGCCAACCCTATCCTTGTAATGACTTGGAGTAATATATCCTACAAAAATTCAGTGTTTAATGTTTAATCTACCGTGTTCAACTAATCGCACTTCATGCATGTCAGTTATTGTATTGCACTTCATGCATCAAATCATGTATTGCACTTCATGCACATGATTCGAACGTTGTACACCCAGCTTGCCGTACCTACCCCCTTCTTCGGCAGCATCTTACAAGCGAGTAAGGTCTGCCGAAGCAAGGTACAACCTAAGCTGGAGGAAATCCCTTTCAGGATACGATGTTAGTTTTGGGTTCGGCAAACAATCACGTGCCATATCTCGCCGAGGAAAACAATCGAAGAAGTAAAATGCCGGGTACTACCCTTTATTGAAATGAAAACGGACTATATAGGAAAAGAAAAATTCAACTACGCATAAAACTCTCTTAATAGCTGCGCATTCCAGTGGTTCATAATGGCCGTGCCATCCATTTCCGAGAGTTCATAGGAGCCATAGCCGACTTTCTTTGATACGCGAAAGGGACCCTCCCATTTAGACATGAATTTCTTCAGTTCCTTCCTCTGAACCACTTGCCGAAGGACAAGATCGTCAACGTTAAAAGGCCGAGTTTGGACGTTCTTGTCATAGCTCCGAGCCAGCTGTTGCTAAATTGATGCATATTTGATGTGAGCATCATCTCGAAGCTCGTCAAGGTGATCTGATTCTGCGGCTAACATTGCATCATTCGTCGGGACATCGAAGGTGTCAGTTCCAGTCATTGGTCGGGTAACTGCTACTGGACGCACGGCTTCAATGCCGAACGCCATTGAGTATGGGGTTCGACCAGTGCCACGTCGTGGAGTGGTGCGGTAGCCTCATAGCACGTCGGGTAGTTCAGCTGCCCATTTGCCGCGTTTATTGTTGAGTCGACGCTTCAGTCCGGAAGAAATTGCCTTGTTTGCCGCTTCAGCTTGGCCGTTCCCCTGCGGATAAGAGACGGAGGCTGTCTTCATCTGAATGTCACGCTTATTGTACACGGCCTTGATGGCATCAGCCACGAACTGGGTACCATTGTCAGATACAATGGCATATGGAACCCCGAACCTTGTGAAGATCTGCTTCCAAAGAAAATTCTCCACGTCGATAGCTGTGACCGTTGTGAGGGCCTTGACTTCCACCCACTTGGTATAGTAATCTGTGGCGGTAATAATGTGCGTGAACCCGCCGGGGGCTTTAGGTAACTTGCCGATAATATCTACCCGCCACTGTGCAAAGGGCCAGGGGCTAGAAATGGGTTGCAAAGGGAGGGTCGGCTAGTGGAGGAGTGGTGAGTGCTTCTGGCATGATTCACACTGCCTGGCATATTCAATGGCGGAGTGCACCATCCTTTTCCACCAGTAACCCTGAGAAAGGGCACGATCCGCTAAGGACCGGCCGCCGGTGTGGCACCCCGCACTTCCTCCATAGAGTTCTTGAAGGATGCTTGGTACTTCTTGCTCATGGACTACACGAAGGTCGGGACCGTGTACGACCGTCGATACAAGACATCAGAAGAATCGAGGAAGTACAAGGCAGATTGGCAACGAATTTTATGGGCTTCTTTGCGATCAGCGAGGAGCCTTGCATGCTTCAGATACGCAACTAGAGGGTCCATTCAGCTTGGAGCCAGTTGGGTGCTCATTACTTCCCATGGCATTGGCTGGAAGCTCGGTGAAGGGACTTCCCCAAGATTTATTGTTCTAGTACCGTCGTACTGGGCGCAGACGGCTCTAAGGCCGGCTAAAGCATTGGCATGTGAGTTTAGGTCTCGACCAACGTGGTCAAAAAAGACGTTTTGAAAAGAGCTGACCAAGGTGATGACTTCGGCCACATACTTGTTCATACGCGCATCTTTCGCCTCATAGTCGTCATTGAGCTGGTTCACAACCAGTTTTGGGTCGCTATAAACCTGAACTTCCTCGGCGCCCATATGCTGAGCAAATCCTTAGCCTAGCAATTAGGGCTTCGTATTCAGCCTCGTTGTTGGTGGCGGGGAAGCCAATGCTAAGAGCATGCTCGTGCATTGTTCCGTTCGGCGAAACCAACACAATTCTGGCACCTGCACCCCGATTGTTGGACGCTCCATCTACATGAAGACGCCAGGCATAACCTGTGAATAATTTTGCTCGGTCAAAAGGGATTGGCCGTTTGGTGATGTAGTCGTTGTGGGTTGGATGGCTTAGCCGAGGTTCTTCGTTCGTCACGTCTGCGACATCCACTGAAGTTGGGTCATCTATCTCATTCAAGGGTAGCCCTAGAGAGAACTCGGTGACGAAATCTGCCAGCACTTGGCCTTTGATCGCCTACGCGGTTGATACTAAATGTCGAAGTTGGCCAGCTCTAGGGACCATTTGCACAGTTGATTTGACAAATTCGCCTTTCGAAGAACAGTCTTCAACGGGTACTCAGTGACGACCACAATGGTAAAGCCCTGAAAATAAGGCAAGAGTTTCCTCTTTGTTGTGACCAACGCGAGGGCCAGCTTCTCTATTAGTAAGTAGTGTGGTTTCGGCAGGTAGCAGCGTCTTGCTGATGTAGTAAATCGGTTGCTGATCGTTGCCACTTTCTTTAGCCTCCTGCCGTACCAAAACCGCACTGGTGGCGTGTTGGGATACGGCCAGATAGAGGTAGAGCTCCTCTCCATCCTTGGGTACGACTAGAAGGAGGGCCTGGGAAAGGCATACCTTTAAGTCGGCGAGAGCGCGATCACTTTCTGCCGTCCATTGAAAACTTCTTCGGCTGTTCCCCTTTATCGATTGAAAAAATGGACGGCAAATATCCGAGGACTTGCTGATAAACCTGTTTAAGGCAGCAGCCATACCGGCGAGACGCTGGACCTTTTTTACCGTAGCTGGGGATCTTAATTCCTGGATGGCCTTGATCTGACCCGGATCGGCCTCAATTCCCCGGCGGGTGACCAAATGCCCAAGAAACTTGCCAGATCCTACGCCAAAAGTGCACTTTTCGGCATTAAGCTTCAAGCCAAATTTCTTCAGTACATCGAATATCTCGCCGAGATGATGAATATGATCGGCTGCGTCCTCACTCTTTGCAACCATATCGTCGATATATGCCTTAAGTATCCTGCCGAGCAAGCCTTTGAACAGCTGAGCAATCATACGCTAGAACGTAGCCCCAGCGTTCTTTAAGCCGAAAGGCATTACCTGGTAACAGTAGGTGCCGTTGGGAGTAATGAAGGCGGTCTTCTCCTAATCTTCCTCGTTCATGGCAATCTGGTGATACCCCCGATACGCATTCATAAAGCTCAGGCGAGCATATCCGGCGGTGGCGTCCACCAACTGGTTTATCCACGGGCAAGGAAAACAATCTTTTGGACATGCATCGTTCAAGTCGGTGAAATCAATGCACACTCGCCATTTACCGTTCTTCTTTCGGACTACCACCGGATTGGCCAATCAAGTAGGGTATTGAACTTCACGAATCGCCCCGGCTTCTATAAGTCGCTCGACCTCTTCGTTGACGGCATCCACATGCATCGCCAAACTTCGGCGTGGCTTTTGCATGACAGGTCTCCTCCTCGAATCAACGTTCAAAGAATGCGTGATTACATCAGGGCTCACACCGGGCATTTCGTATGGTGTCCAAGCAAAGACTTCCATGTTATCTTTGAGGAACTGGATCAATTCATCACGTTCGGCTTTATTGAGTTCCAAACCAACCATGAAGAACCGAAAGCCATCCTCGTTGATTGGTACTCGTACCAGGTCCTCCACCGCCCTCTCCTCGGCCGGGCTGCCGATTTCGTCTGGACCTTGTAACTCATTCGCATCCTCGCCGAGGACGTTCTCCTTAGGAAATTTAGGGATCTCAATCCAATAAACCTCATTTGGTCTACCACTACCACGGATGGAATTAACAAAACATTTTTTGAAAATCATTTGATCGCCTTTAATGGTTTCCTACTGCCCAAACTTGCCTATGAATCGTATGCATTGGTGAAGCGTTGACGCAAAAGCCTTCATGTCGTGCAACCAATTGCGACCCAAGATCACGTTATATGGGCTCGGCGAACTAACCACGATGAATTCTACGTCTAGTTGCATTGATTCAGCAAATACTGGAAGCACTATTTTGCCAAGTGGATATACCGGCGTCCCGGCAAACCCAACAAGAGGAGCGTCCACCGGGGAAAACCGATCCCTTGAGAGGCCGAGGGCCTTGAACGCAGAGTAGTAGAGAATCTCCGCCGAGCTTCCCTGATCGATCAACACCCGGCGAACCATCTTCCGCTCGACAAGAATAGAGAGGACCAAGGCATCATTGTGAGGCAAGGACAACCCCTCCATGTCTTTTTCAATGAATGTAATTGCCCATGTATGACGAGCGTCCATTTTACGTTTCAAAGACGGTTGTAGCACCATCACCTCAGGGGAAGGGTGATACAATTCGTCGTGTAGTTTGTTGGCCCGATTCCGATCCATGGGACCATGAATGCAATGGACCACACCATCTAGGGCTCGGATATGCGGTTAGACCCCCGCATCGGGCGATTTATTCCTGTCAATCCACCGATCCATCTTCCCCTGCTGTACAAGCTCTTCGAGATAGAGTTTAAACGGTTGGCATGCCGTCGTATAATGTCTCTACTTATTGTGATACAAGCAGTATACTCTCTGGTTTGGTTCCCGTCCATCGGCAGTTCCTAGCTTCTTCGCTTCCCCTATCGGCCATTGAAATCCTGGAAGGCATCCGCACTCATGGAGCATGCGAAAGATCAGCTATTTGAAATAAGTGGTAATGGCGAGGTGGTCTCGTCCATCACTCGGCAGTCTGTCCCATGATCTGCCACCCCTGCTTCCGCCGGATCCGACGCTCTCTTTCTTGGCAATGGTGTTAACTTGTTTCTTTGCCTCTCTAACTGCTGGCCTAGCCGGATCGGATGCTTCTGCAACTCCGGAGCCGCTGATATACTCTTCAAGTTCAATATAATGGGCAATGGTTTGCATCAGATCTGACATATTGTTCGGCGGCCGCAGCATCAATTCTTTGGAGAGATCGGAGGTTCGATCTAGACCACGTTTGAATGAGGTAGCAGCGGTCTTTTGGTTGCAATTTTTGACCAGGTTATACATGTAGAGACCCATATTTTCCACACAAAAAAAAACGTTTAAAGGTTTTATTAATGTTGGAATATCGAATAAATGTGAAATTTGTTGAATTTATTTGATTTGGGGTCAATGTGATAGAATTTGGAAGTTTAGGGTGCAATTGTAATTGATGTGTGTCGTAGTATAAATTGGTGAGAGTGAGTGGTAGAGAATTATTTTTCTCCCACTCACGTCTCTCTCTCGGCCCTCTCTCCCTCCGCCCGACTCTCTCCCTCTCTCTCATTCTCTCTCTCGAAATCACGTCTCTAAACTCGAAACCCATGAAAATTACCCTTCACTCCACCCTCCGCACGCGATCTTGAGCTCATATTTCATTTGGTTTAGCTCGGAGAGGAGTATTCGGTTGATTCAAGGTTTTCGGAGCTAGGGCTCGCTTGACTGAGCTTGGATTTCGTTCATTGACTTCGAGGTAAGGATTTCTCACTTCTATTATATGTTTGTGTTGATTTGGTGCTTAAATCGTGCCTTAGATCATTGGTTTTGTTGTTGAAATTGTTCTGGTGAAATCTGAAAGTCGTGGACTGAAAACCCAAGTCCTACCGGTAGGAGTTTTGGCCCTACCGGTAGAAAAGCTGTCCAGAAATGTCATTTTCGTGAAAAAGTGGTCTCCTAACCGGTAGGAAATGGAAAATCAGCATTTTGGGTAAAACTTCGGAAGGGCATAACTTTTTCATCCGAACTCCGTTTTGGGCAAATTTTATATCGAAATTCATGTGCCGGAAGTCTTCTTTCCAATGGTGGTAGTCTCATCTCCTAATTCTTAACCAATAAGATTTGGTAGCCAAAATAAGATAGATATGTTCGTAGATGTTGGAAAATCCTTTTCCTTAGAATCGTTTGGGCGAGACATGGATGTTCTTAGGTTCTCCTACGTACTTAATTGAGTGGTTTGACGAGGCTAGTGGTATACTAGGCCTTGAGGTGGTCGTTGGGTTCTGTATGAGTCTTGTGACACCGAAACGAGGGTTTAGAGAACATAAGAAATATAGGTGGGCGAAGGTTGTATGTGTTGACATGTAATGTGAGAAACAAACACATAGAACACTCCTTTGAGTTAAGCAACGCTAGGCATGGGTATGTGAGAGACATTTTCCTTATGTTTGAATTGTGATACGTCATTTGCGTAAATTGTATGGTTTTATGAGTCGTAAGGTGAAACTATATGAGCCATTGTAAGAGAATACCCTTTGATATGTGAATGCTTATATGAAGAATGAATGGTGTGATTATTATGAGTTGAATGAAATCGGATTATTCCTATTACTATTACAGCTATTACCTTTTGTGAATAAGTCTTCGTTGTGAAACCATTATATGTGATTGAGATGAACGGTTGAATTGTGAGATGTATTGGAGGAATTGTGGTATGGTGATCTATACTATGTAATATGATTTAGTACCTTTAGTGAGGAAGGCATTTGAAAGGAGTAGCGGGGCTCCATAAACAGCCCGGACAGAGCACTTGCTTATGATGTGTGACGTGGGATTGCAACAGTGATGTATGTGAGTAAACATAAGGGTTTGTTTGATGAATGTACGAGAGAAATGATTGGTTGTCGAAACAACACTATAGAGTCACGTATCAACAGGTTCTTTTCTTTGAACGGGTGACGTTATGACTAGAGTGAAGTCGAAGAGTGGATATAGTATTCGGAATAGGGTGTTGTGGTTAGCTTAGAGCCTTGGTGTGTAGTCATGGTACTTCATTAAGGTCATCGACGTTGGGAAAACTACTAGTCGTGTTTTGTTTTCCATTGAGATGTCGTACCTTGCTTCTGTTATTCACTCTTACTTTTGTTATTCATCCTACCTGTCATCCCATTTGCATATAATGGTTGTGTAGATTTCTCTACTGGGTTAGTGTAGCTCAACCTATCATTTTTCAGGTGTGAACCCGGAGCAGTAGAACGGAGTGAAGTGCATGCATTCAAGTGCATATTTTCGAAAGAAGTGGCAAAGGAGACTCATGAACTTTTGATAAAATATATTTTGGGAATGTAATAGAACCTTAACTCTATTTCTTTTATGATGTAATATATTCAAATTGTTGGAGCTGAATCTGTAATTTTAATGATCAAGACATGGTGAACTCTTTTGGGATATTATGTAAGATAATGTGAGGACTTTTATTTATGAAAAGCCATCTTTATTTATGTTGAAAATCGAGGGCGTGACAATACACATTGTAGAAACGATCCAAGTAGTCCTTCAATGACTCGCCGATTGCTCTTCTTAAGTCCGTGAGCGCCTCGACCGTTCTCGGCCACCGGTTGCCCGCAACGAAACGAGAGGTGAACACATGCTCCAACTCGCCGAAGCTACTGATTGACTCGGATCTAAGTTGTGTGTACCATAACATGGCAGCATCCGGGAGGCTCAGAGAGAAAGTTCGGCACATCATTGCCTCACTAAGTCCGCTGAGCGTAGCCATTGATCTGAACTGTTGTATGTGGGTTGGAGCATTCGACTTTGGATTTTAGGTACTGAACTTCGGGACTTTGAAGTTAGCCGGTGGAACCTCATCCATTATGGCCTTGGAGAAAGGTGACCGTATCTTTTCGGCTATTGTTACCACTATATCATTTCCACCCGGCAAAGGGGAAACACGCGCCCCATGGATAGCTTCTCTTGAGCATTTGTCCGAGACGGGTTCTCGAAGCCCCCGTCCACTGACACTCGGCTCGGGAGAACTCCGTTTCTTAGATTCCGTTACCCGCGCTTCTCTGAGGGTGGACTCCACGGGTGATTGCGTCACTCGATAGGCGGTCCTCTCACCGGTTCTGGTGTTTACCACAGTCAGGACTCTTCCATTACTGCTGACCTCACATTTTTCCTCCGGAAGCAGCCCCAAGCTATCCTTCCATGCATGGCTTGGACCAGCAGAATCCCTTGGGTGCCGTTGGGAACGACGCCCAGAATGATTCGGTGACGATCGACGGGGATTAGCCGTTCCGTTCCTTCGTTCACCATGCCGCCGACCTTCAATCTTGGTTGGGGATCGATCACTTCGCTCATCTTGAAGTCTTGAGGGATGGCTGTTGTGAGAATTCACATTATCCTTCGTATCACCGGACCGGGGAGCCACCTCGGATGGCGTTTACTCGTGGAATCTCATACGGGCGCTAGAAGCCATGACACTCGTCTCAGGAAATGACATTCGAGAATGGCTATCGCCGGACCGATTGCTATGAAAGGATGTCCGGTGCCTGGATTCCAAGTGAACGCGTCCGCTAGTATCTATACGGCATAACGGGCCAAGCCTTGTAAAGGCGGAGACCCGAGCCGTGTCAGTAGTTTGAATAGGATGGGCCGTGTTCCTTCTTCGTCGTTCCCTAAATCTCGAAGAGGGAGCAGAGTTCCGATGTGCTTGAAGTTCTTCTACTTGCGTCCTTAGTCGCAGCAACTCCTTTGCCATACTCACCGGGAGATCTGGCGGAGGGGGGGGAGGAAGAAGGCTAGCTGTCGAACGATTAACCCCATTGATGTGGAACGAAACTGCTCCCGCAACTTGGTTACTCGTTCCAGCGATGGTCGAGCCTGTCATCATGGAACCATCGGGCCCCCTAGGGGTACCTTGGAGCCCTAGGTCCGCCCGTACCTATTGTGTCGTTGGAGAAACCTGGAGAGCCTGAGGGTTCAAGGTGAAATGCGCAAGACCAAGCCGCCGTCCATTTGCGCCAGACATCCTTTGAGTATGGTAGAAGAAGGGAGGTTCCAAGGAGATGTTTTTACCACAAGATCTGAGGAAAAAAGGGATTCCCCAGTAGAGTCGCCAATTGTGGTGGGATATTTTCTCCGATGGAACCTTGAGAGAAGATGCAATTGAGTTGAAGAACCTTGGCTACAACCTGCACGCGAAACACCCTCGTTAGCACCTAAACCCAGATCTTGGAGGTCTGGGATAGGCACTCCGACGGTCTAATTAGTCTGAGGAAAAGAGATTCGTCTATCGAAAATTATGGGAAGGGGTCTCTTTACCTTTGCCCTCCTTGCTCCTTATATAGGCCGAAGAATCGTGAGGATCTCGCGTCACCTATCGCATCCACCAAATCAGGCCAAAGATTTGGTTTGCCATAACGATTTCCATGATTTGCTCCCGCAATCTAAGCTTGTGATATAGCGCCACCTGTTGCCCCTATCCAACACTTCCTTTTTCCACGTCAGGGAACAGGGGCGGCTCGGCGCCTGGGAAACCTGTCGATGGCTGTGACTAAGTCAATTGTTATCGGGTTCGGCACACCGTCGCCGAACATGACTCGTGACCCACGTTCAGTTCAACTTTCGAGAGGCTGTCCCACAGTCTCGGCAATAATCCGTCGAACATACCACAAGCCGAGCCAACTGTTTAATGGGCTAGGTCCGGCTGATGGGTGCCTCGTGGCTTGCGCCGAATCCACCCCACCGAGCTGGATCTGCCACATCCTATTAAAAAAAAAATTCTCCTTGCATTTCTTGAAGTAAAATCTTCAATTAAGTTATAGTACCTTTAGCTTGTCCATGTACTCATTTTTAATTGAGATCATAGCCAATCCATTTAATCTCTCTATGACATGTAATCCAAAGATAAATTTTTATGTGACTTTAACTTAGAAAAACTATTCTCCGCTGAAGAAACTATTTTTACAAATTCTTTTTACCAAAAAAAGCCTTTTTAAGAGAGTACTGATATTTACCCATATAGACTTTTTAAAGAGAAAAAGAAGAAGGGGCTCTCTCTCCCTTGGGTTGATAAAAAATGAAAAAGGGGACTGCCAAACATCGCGACTCGAACCTGCTGCTCAAATTCCATGGAACAATCAACATTTCCATTGGGCCAAAGAACATACTTGAATCTTTATTACATACTTAAATCTTTATTACATACATGATGTTTTCCATCTAAATGGTTTGTTGGCTTTTCTTGCAAATGACAACCAGCGATCTTGTTTTCATATATAGATAAATATTTTAACAAGCAAAAGCAACAGCAGGTGAAAGGAGTTCATTCAAATGTACAACTTTGAACATGGGTCAACTAGAGGAGCAGATGAAGGAAGCAGCAGCAGCAGCTATGCTACAATTACCACGGACCACACGTTGGAAGTTGTGACTGATGGTAGCATGGAACCTGAAAGAACTAAGCTATTTGAACGTCTAATGGAAAAAGTTCCTTTGACAATGCGACAAGATGAAAAGACTAAGGGATACTTGATCCTAGGGTGGTTTCAATCGGTCCATACCATCATGGGAAGGAAGAGCTTCAGATTGCAGAGAGGGTCAAGCCTATTGTAGCGCAATTTTATATTAAGCGTAGCGGAAGGGACATGGATGAATTTCGTAGGAATATTTGCAAGATAGTTGATGTTGCTAGAAGCTACTACCTTGAAGGATCAACAGAGAAATAGTCCGACGAGAAATTTGCTGAGATTATGCTCCTCGACGGTTTGTTTGTTTTAGCTATTTTTGAGAGTTGTAATCCAAGTTACAAGGATGAAACAATTGAAAAGGAACTATGCAAACACTTGGACAATCATGCTTTGTTCTTTCTGGAACCTGATATAGTTAACTTGCTTGAGAATCAACTCCCATTTCAAGTTCTCGAGTTGTTGATGAGCTTAAAGTCGAAAGACAACAATTTTGCCGAACTTTTGGATGAAAACTGGGAGAATGATGGTTGGGAGTCTGTCCACATGCCAAATCAACAAGATAAGAATGAACTCAAAAGGAAATTCAGAGACTTTTTAGACAGAAAAGGAATCGGTAGAAAGCAACTGCTTCATTTCCCTAAATATATTTGGTTTCAGCGAAACAAATTCTGCCAATCCAATATTCATGTTTCTGGAACCTCAGATAAGGAGGGTTGTTTCTGGGACTTATTTTACTCCTTCCGATCTATTAGTGAGCTCAAAGCTAAGGGAATCCGAGCTAGGCGTGGCAGTACCTATAACCAAAGGGATATTAAGTTCAAATCTTCCTTCTTCTTCTTCTTCGCAGTGCTCGAAATTCCTCCTTTTATGCTGAATCCCCATTTCATGTTGGGGTGCTTAATTAAATTTTGAAGTAAATTGGACAAGAAAGTGGGAAAGGATGGGTGAGAGATGTTACAAGGAGAAGTTATGAAAGGCTTTTATTATATTTTTCATTGTACAAAATGAGTACAATAAGGCTCTATTTATAGAGCACTTCCACCAACATAGAATTCTCTAGAATTGTCTAGCTAAAGATAAGCACATGTGCAATACAAAGATCTTCTAACTTCTAGATTTTTCTAGTTTTAAACTATGTGCTTAATTACAAAACATCTTTCATGCTTCTTTTAGAATTATCTAGTCCTACCCATACAAATATCTTCTAGTGTATTTATTACTTCTACACTCTTCTAAGTGTAATTAATACTTCTACATACTTCTAATTACATAGATACTTATTCTATATTATTCTAGAAGATTACAAATTACTTTCTAACACTCCTCCTTAATTTGTAATCTTCATGATTTCTTGAAACTGAGCGAATTTTTCTGATGCTACTGATTTTGTCATGATGTCTGCTAGCTGCTCCTTGGTGTTAACGAACTCAAGCTGAATTTCTCCATTCTGCACTAAATCTCTGATAAAGTGATGTCGGAGCTCAATGTGCTTTGCCCTGCCATGAAAAACTGGATTTTTGGTCATTGCTATGGCTGACATATTATCGCAGTAGATGACTGTAGGGCCTTCTTCTTTATACTCCATATCAGAAAGTATTCTTCTAAGCCATACTGCTTCACAAGTTGCATCTGTAGCTGCAATATATTTTGCTTCTGCTGAGGACAAGGCAATTGTCCTTTGCGTTTTGGAACTCCAAGATATAATTTTAGATCTCAAACAAAATACATAGCCAGATGTGCTCTTTCGATCATCAATTGATCCAGCCCAATCACTATCAGTGTAGCCAATAAGCTTGCAGTCATTTTCTTTTGTGTACTTGATGCCGAATTTTTTTGTCCCTTGAAGATAACGGAGGATCCACTTGGCTGCTGCATAATGCAGCTTGCTCGGCTCGTGCATAAATCTGGAAATAAGATTCACAGAGTACTCGATATCTGGCCTTGTATGAGTGAGATAATTTAGGGAACTGACCAATTTTTGATAGGCCGTAGCATCAACCTTCTCCGCTCCATCATTTAATTGCAACTTCTCATTTAAAGAGAGTGGAGTAGAGACTGGTTTGCAGTTGCTCATGCGGAATTTTTTTAATAAGTCTTCAAGATATTTTTCTTGAGAGATAAAAATCTCTCCTTTGGATTGCCTTACTTGGATGCCGAGAAAATATCTCATAAGGCCTAGATCCGTCATCTCATATTCCTTTATCATAGCATTTTTAAATTCATCGAGCATTGCTACATTGGTGCCTGTGTAGATTAAATCATCAACATAAAGGCAAACAATGAGAAAATTTTGCGTACCTCCTTTTTTGACATTTAGGGATTATTCGCTTTAGCTTTTTTCAAATCCAGTTTGACAGAAGTACTTGTCAATATTGCTATTCTAAGCTCACGATGCTTGCTTCAAGCCATAGAGGGCCTTCCGAAGTCGATATACTTTGCCTTCTTTTCCTTTGACTGTATAGCCTCGTGGTTGCTCCACATAAACCTCTTCTTCTAGTTCACCATTGAGAAAGGCAGATTTGACATCAAGCTGATATACGGGAAGCTCGTTTTGAGCGGCTAAGGCCAAGACTGCCCGTATTGTCTCCATCCTTGCGACTGGAGCAAAAGTCTCATTAAAGTCTATTCCAGGTTGTTGGGAATAGCCTTTAGCCACTAAGCGGGCCTTGTGTTTTTGGATGGATCCATCTTCTTTGTACTTGGTCTTGTAAACCCATTTAAGACCAATTACGTCTTTTCCTTTGGGCAAGTCAACAAGCTCCCATGTGTGGTTTTTCTCAATAATTGCAATTTCTTCATTCATTGCTTTTTGCCAAATTTCTTCTTTTGCAGCTTCCTCAAAATTATGTGGTTCACAAGTGAAGAAGGCAAAATCACACGAGTCATATATATCCTATAAGGAACGTACCTTTTTTGTTGGATTGAGATCATCCGATGATGAGCTCTCTGGACTCGTCCGTGGGCTTTGATTTGGACTTGGGTCTGGAGTCAAGGTTTCTCGTTCATGTCCTGCATTATCAGGCTCAAAAAACTTTGGGTCTTGGAAGGAATTGTCCTCCCACTTCCACAGAGCAGCTTCATCAAATATTACATCTCAAGAAACCATAAATTTATTTGTGTTTGGATTATAGAGACGATAACCCTTGGACTCGTCACTATATCCGATGAAAATATATTTCTCCCCTTTTTCGTCAAATTTTTCCCTTTTTTCTGAGGTAACTAATGCATATGCAATGCATCCGAAAAACTTTAGAAAATTTACCTGTGGCTTCTCTCTGTTCCACACTTCATATGGTGTCTTGTTTCGAACTGCCTTAGTGGGAGAACAGTTGAGGATGAAAATAGCAGTATTGACAGCTTCGGCCCAGAATGTGTTAGGAAGCCCTTTACCTTTAAGCATGCTTTGTGCCATCTCTGCAATTGTCCGGTTCTTCCGTTCTGCTACTCCATTTTGTTGAGGTGTTTTTTGGATTGTAAGTTGCCTCTTGATTCATTTTTCCTTGCAATAGTCCATGAATGGAGTGTAGATAAATTCGCCACCATGATCTGTCCGAAGTGTCTTTATTTGTCTTCTGCTTTGTCTCTCCACCAAGTCTTGAAATTTGAGAAATATAGAGAAAGCTTCTGATTTTTTGTCAATGATGTATAGCCACATCATCCTTGTATAGTCGTCAACAAAGAGGAGAAAATATCGTTTTCCACGAAGAGATGGTGTTCTGGTAGGACCAAAAATATCAGAGTGCACCAATTCCAAAGGCGCTTTAGCTCTCCAAGCGAACTTTGGAAATGGGAGTCTATGCATTTTTCCATATATACATCCCTCACAAACTTTATCAATTTTATCAATATTTGGTAGTCCTTTCACCATATTTTTCTCCTTTAGCAATCTCATGCCTTTGTAATTTAAGTGGCCATATCTTAAATGCCACAAATATGAGTCATCAATTTTTTCTCCTTTAAGGGCAAAATTTTCGTTAAGTGGCATTATTAACGGAAAAACTTTATTTGTAGTCATTTTGACATTTGCCACTTTAAAATTTTTCTTCTTGTCAATAATAATGCACTCATCTTTGTCAAAGTTTAGTGCATATCCTTTTTGAAGTAATTGCCCTACGCTTAATAAGTTTTGAGTAAACCCAGGAACATAAAGGACATCTGAAATTAATTTTTTGTTACCTCCCTTCGTGTAGACAGCGATAACTCTTTTTCCTTTCACATTTTGCAGCTTCCCATCTCCCATCTTTACTTGTGAAGAGATTTTATCATCAAGCTGCACGAACTTTTTACGATCGCCTGTCATATGATTACTGCATCCACTATCCAGATACCAAATGTTATTTCACTCTTGTTGAGCATTCATGCAAGAGAATAGGTGTTCAACTTCATTTTCTTCTGAAAAATTAGCTTTATTTTTTTATTGATTGAACCAACAATCTCGATCAGAATGATTAGAAACCTTGCATCTCTTGCATTTAAATCTACAATCTTTGGATGCATAATTAGATTTTTTGCAAATAATGCAAGAAGAGTTAGAGTTACCGCCATTAGGATTCCTCTGATTGTCGTATCCTTTTCCTTTGTTCCGGACTTAAAATGCATTTTGGCCTCCACGTCTTTGTCCATTCATACCTCCTTCTCGAAATGAGCCCTTCTCTTGATCTTCTTGGTTCTTTCCTCCAAAATTGATTTTGCTTTGAAATGCTTGCTCCAAGGATTGATTTGTGAACCTGCTCATTTTTTGTTCATGGGCCTCGAGAAAACTCATTAGTTCATGTCGAGTAAGTTTAGACAAATCCTTGGATTCTTCGATAGCGGCTACAACATGATCAAACTTTGGAGGCAAACTCCTAAGAACCTTTTCGACGATTCTTTTGTCCGAAAGGGTATCTCCATAACTTCGAATTTAATTGATAATTCCAGCAACTCAGGAAAAGAACGTTTGAATGGATTCATTTTTCTTCATTGCTAGATTATCAAAGTCTCTCCATAGTGTTTGAAGTTTAATGGAGATAACCTTATGATCATAATCTTGATATTCAATTTTTAATATCTCCCATGCTTCTTTTGAAGTTTTTGCACCCATAATTCTTGGAAAGATAGATTTACTTACCCCACGTTGAATGTTGAGGAGAGCCAAAGCATCTTTCTTCTTGTTCTCCTTGAACTTCTTCTTCCTTGCTTCCGTCCAAGTTGCTTCTTCTTCGGCATTTGCCGGTGCTTACAATTCTTGTGAGACAAATAAAGTTTGCATTTGGATGCTCCAATAGTCATAGCTCTCTCCCTCAAATATAGGGATGAGATTTTATGCTTAGTTGAAAGTGGAAGAGTTGGACTCCATGGTGGTTGAAAGGAGGACAAGGATGGATCGGTTAAACTTGCTCTGATACCAAAATTGTTGGGGTGCTTAGTTAAATTTTGAAGTAAATTGGACAAGAGAGTGGGAAAGGATGGGTGAGAGATGTTACAAGGAGAAGTTATGAAAGGCTTTTATTAGATTTTTCATTGTACAAAATGAGTACAATAAGGCTCTATTTATAGAGCACTTCCACCAACATAGAATTCTCTAGAATTGTCTAGCTAGAGATAAGCACATGTGCAATACAAAGATCTCCTAACTTCTAGATTTTTGTAGTTTTAAACTATGTGCTTAATTACAAAACATCTTTCATGCTTCTTCTAGAATTATCCAGTCCTACCCATACAAATATCTTCTAGTGTATTTATTACTTCTACACTCTTCTAAGTGTAATTAATACTTCTACACACTTCTAATTACATAGATACTTATTCTATATTATTCTAGAAGATTACAAATTACTTTCTAACATTTCATTATACAGAATTCCAACCAGATTGCATGCGAGTTGACACCAAACAATCCTACCAACCAACCCACAATGGCTTACATAAATTTCTTGAAATCTCTTATTAATAGTGCGGAAGATGTGAAAGAGTTGCGCACAAATAATATACTACTCAGCCCCTACACAAGTGATGAAGAAGTGGTCCACATGATCAACAGCATCCCCACAATCTTTAAAGAGAACTTCACAATATATGCGGAGGTGAAGAAGAACATTCAAAATCACTATGACAACAAGGCAAAGGCAAAGACTTGGATTGTTGAATTAGTTCATAACTATTTCAACAGTCTGTGGGCGTTCATCGCTTTCTTTGCCGCGTCTGCTCTTATTATCATGAGTTTTCTTCAGACCTACTTCACAATCAACTCTCGCAAGTGATTGGTTCACATTTTCAACATCACTTGTGGCTTGGTTTTTTTTTTTTTGGTTTGAGTTTTCTTCCTTTCATGATGGTTTGTATAATCATGTGCAAACCAGTTTTCCAGAGAGATAATGTGTGCATGTCTTCTTAATCACCACCAACATTAATTTATGTTATAAGAGATATTGCTTTGAACAGATATTGCATACTTTGCCTTAAAGAAAGTACTTATTGTAATCATGGTATACTAACTTTGAAGAGCTATTGCTTTGACCCACCATTTTCTTACTAGTTTCACTTGAAATATATACTAGCTAGCTGCAAGCATTCTTTTAACATGTGGAACGATTCCTAATGACATTTTCATGCACACATTGTGCTTTCCTAGATAGAATTTCTAACATGTAGCGGTAGCTAATTAATGACAAAATGGTGCAAATTAATTGACCAATTTGCACCATTTTTCTATCCTCCCCCTTCCATATTCCTCTAACAAACCAAGCATATACATATCCCCTTTCTACTATATCACTCACACAAACTATCTACTCGTATCATTTATCCCCCTTTTACTATATCTCCCCTTATACCATATCTCTCTTGTACTATATCCTTCTTAAACGAATCCAGCCGACAAACGGGACGTTGGAGGGGAAAACACTCTTCCCCCTCCCTTTTCACATTAACAAACACTTTTTTCCTTCTTCCATTCCTGTCCTTCGCCCACTCCCTTCCTTCACCCCTTTCCTTATGCCCCTAAGAAGTTTACTGGATTAGAGGTTTCTGCATCTGACCTCCACTACGCAGGAGTCAATTAATTGACCAATTTTTTAATTTAACTATATTTTTTAATATATAAACGGCTTAAAAAATTAAGTGTTTCAGTTTTCAATTCGTTTAAATCGGTGCGAAAATCTTATTTTTATGATCATTTTATCTCAAATGGTTATAATGGATTTTTTTAGCTTTAAGGCCTTTCAATGAGCACCCTAAGAGAGCCCTAAAACTAAATAAGGATTCTTCGGGTGCTTGTTGAAAGGCCTTAGAGCCAAAAATTCATTACGACCATCTAGGATAAAATGATCAAAAAAATAATATCTTCGCACCGGTTCCACCGGATTGAAAATTGGAGCACTTAATTTTTTAATCATATTTTTCCATTAGTTTCATTAATGGTGTTAAATTCAGATCTTCCTCCTTCTTCACAGTGCTCAAAATTCCTCCTCTTATGTTGAATGCCCATTTCATTATACATAATTCAAACCAGATTGCTTAAGAGTTGACACCAAACAATCCTACCAACCAACCCACAATGGCTTACATAAATTTCTTGAAATCTCTTATTAATAGCGCTGAAGATGTGAAAGAGTTGCGCGCAAATAATATACTACTCAGCCCCTCCACATAATCAACAGCATCCCCACTTTCGTTATGGAGGACTTCACAATATATGCGAAGGTGAAGCAGAGCATTCAAAATCACTATGACAACAAGGCGAAGACCTGGATTGCCGCATTTTTCATAACTATTTCAATAGTCCGTGGGCGTTTATCGCTTTCTTCACTGCGTCTGCTCTTATTATCATGAGTTTTCTTCAGACCTACTTTACAAGCAGCCCTTGCAAGTGATTGGTTCACATTTTCAACATCACTTGTGGCTTGGGTTTTTTTTTTTTGGTTTCTATTTGTTCTGTACTTCCTCTTCCTTTTATGATGGTTTGTATAATCATGTGGAAACCTATTTTCCAATAGCTTTTTTTTTTTTTTTTGGGTTTCTATTTTGGTTTGATGAGTCAGGAGAAGTATGGGTCCACAAGTCCATCCACATATTAGTGCAACTGACAGCTCAGTTTGCAATATATTGGCCCAACCTTATTAGGCCAACATACTTGGTGCTTTCAGTGTCTCAATAACAAATAGAATCGACTTGATGGGTCAAATAAACCGATGTAGGAAAAATGATGGCTAATGATGTGTTTTGATAATTAATATCCGTCAATAATATTTTCAGCATTAACGAATGTTTTCAACATGTCCTTAGCGGATACTAATTATCAAAACACGACATGGACCGTTATTTTCCCACTGATTTAAGGGTAAGAAATGGCTCCTATCCGCTCCATATATTGGACTTCACCAAACTGTTG
>BPLS01024329.1:0-25954 GCA_019656275.1 Rhododendron kiyosumense | reverse complement strand
CCAAAAGTTGGCCGTCTTAACGCCGCATCCCTTTTAAAAAAATCCTGTCAAGCTATAAGGAATCATCTCTGTGGGTACGATCCCGGACTTTCCGGTATTTATGCTGACAACGACTTAGCCCTACGCTCGGGGTAAATCAACATTTTCAACGGTTAGGTTGTGGAAGAAGCATATTTTGGCGCCGTTGCCGGGGATTCTTTCTATATAGCTTATTGGGAGGTTCGACAAACCATTGTAAGTATTCCATTTCTTTCACCTTTGTGCTTTGCGTACTAGCGCTAGTGGAAACCTCTAACCGATCATACTATCAACTTGAGGTGTAACGAAACTAGTTCTAGTATTCACTGTCTCTTCTTTTCTTTTCTTTTCTCTTATTGTGCATATTTACATACTGAGGTGGTGGCATAGTCCCTCGGAATTGTCTTGAGAGAGAGGAGGCGGCATAGCCCCTCCAGTCTGCTTTCCCTTTTTCAGGGCGGTTACTTGGTTCTGAATTGCTCGCAACCAAGGTTTATGCTTGTTGTGTATCGAGGGCCTCGGGTATATCGGAGTCCCCGT
Source organism: Rhododendron kiyosumense (assembly GCA_019656275.1). Lineage (NCBI taxonomy): Eukaryota > Viridiplantae > Streptophyta > Magnoliopsida > Ericales > Ericaceae > Rhododendron > Rhododendron kiyosumense. The sequence goes on along the minus strand of BPLS01024329.1, from coordinate 25,396 downwards.
TCAAACCGTCTGCATCGGTCTAGTTCCCCTCCTGGCATACGAACCGGCACTCTATGAGCATACTCTCCCCCAAGTAGTTATTCTCGGCCATATTCTCCATCCAGAAAATCAATGGCAGATGAGGAAGCTCCTCCGGTAAGGACTCTCAAGGACTATTTGAATCCAGAAAGGGTCACTCAACGGTCTCCCATAGTGTTTCCACGCCCCACCACGGCTGCAAACACATTCGTGTTCAAATCTGACTATCACCGCTGCATCCCATTTTTCCATGGTATGGAGCGCGAGGATCCTTATCAACATATCTGGGAATTTGAGGAAACCCTTCAATCTTTTGTAACGGTGGATGCGCATCTCAACCAAGCACGTCTGAGGCTTTTCCCGTTCACTTTGAAAGACAAGGCAAAAACGTGGTTTCACTCTTTAAAGCCCCAGTCGTTAACCACATGGGAAGAGGTTCAAGATATTTTCCACAAGAAGTTCTTTCCGGCTAGCCGAATAAAGCTTTTGATGGACCAAATCCAGACCTTCAAACAGCGCGAGGGAGAAGCTTTCCACCAATATTGGGAGCGTTATAAGGACTTGCTTTCGGCGGTCCCTCACCACAACTTCGCCTTGTATCAGCTGATCCATTACTTCCATTTGGGATGTTCACAACAAAGCAAGCAGTTGCTAGACACCATGTGTACCGGGGGGTTCATGAATAAATCTCCTGATGATGGCTGGGAATACTTAGATGAAGTGGCCAAGAAATCTTTGACATGGAGTTACGAGGATGTCGGTGACAGAGCTATGGCAAACCAAGGTCCAGGAGGTTCAGGGAAGTTCTCCATCAATGAGCATCAAGCCATCGAAACGCGAATGGAGCAATTGGCACAAAAGCTAGAAAAATTGGAGTTGAAAGGAGTGAAAGAGGTCAAAACTGTGAGAGCAGTGGAAGAACTTTGTGTTATATGTGAGACAACAGGCCATTCAATAGACAACTGTCCATCGATCCCCACCCTCAAGCAGCACTATGGCAACCTCAACCTTCCAATTGAAGAAGTCAGCGCAGTGAACCAACGGTTTGAATCTTTCCCCCAAAACTTCAACCAAGGTCAAAGGCAACACCCGGGATTCCATTGGAACAACCAAATTGAAGGAGGAACCTCTCAAGCTCCTCCTAATTCTCAAATGCAGCCTTGGCGGTCTGCTCAAAGCCAAGGTCAGCCTCGTTTCCCACAAGGACCGCCAGGTTTTATACCGCCCGGCCCGTTTCAAGGTTCTAATCAATTTCAACCCCCGCCAAGGCGATCATTAGAGGACACCTTGCAATCCTTCATGAATGCTCAAGCGAACTACAATGAGAATAACACGCAAATGATGGGGGAGTTGAAGAATCAAATGGGGAAGTTGACAACATCCATCGGATTGCTCCAACAAGAACGGGGTAAGTTTCCGACTCAGCCACAAGCCAACCCACAAGGCCAGCTTCTTATTGGCAGCTCATCCGTACCCCCGCCCGAGCAAGCTCAAGCAATTATTACTCTAAGGAGTGGGAAAGCTGTTGATAATCTTGTCGTCGACCCACCGGTTACACCTGCTCTAGTGCCACCTCAAATTTCTACAAACTTGCCAGAAGACGGGGAATCTCCCGGGCCAACTTTAGAGGAAGACGGGGAATCTCCCGGGCAAGCTCCAACCGATACCAATGCCACTCCAAGCCAACAAATACCTCCAGTGCCTGCACCATATCCTTCTCGACTGAAAAAGCCGATCCCTCCATCCAAGGAAGCCGATATACTGGATGTGTTTAAGAAGGTCAATGTCAATATCCCTTTGATGGATGCCATAAAGCAAATTCCTTCCTATGCTAAGTTCTTGAAAGATCTATGCACTCAGAAGCGTAAACTTAATGTGCACAAGAAGGTGCTTCTTACCGAGCAAGTTAGTCAAATTTTCCAAACTGAAATCGCACCTAAGTACAAAGACCCTGGATGTCCTACAATTGCAATTACCATTGGGGGAAAGAGAGTGGAGCAAGCTCTTTTGGATTTAGGGGCAAGTGTGAATTTGCTACCTTACTCGGTATATCAAGAACTTGGTTTAGGGGAGATGAAGCCCACTCGAGTTACCCTACAATTGGCCGATAGGAGTGTTCGGATCCCTCGAGGAGTGGTGGAGGATGTATTAGTCCAAGTTGATTAATTTGTGTATCCTGTCGACTTTGTTGTCTTGGACACCTGCCCGACATCTTCCTCTCCGTTGTCTACTCCCGTGATCCTTGGTCGGCTGTTCTTAGCAACCTCGGATGCGGTTATCAGTTGCCGGAATGGATTGTTGAACATGTCTTTCGGAAACATGAAGATGGAGGTCAATATGTTTCATGTCGGAAGCCAAATGGGTGACGACGATGAGTGTCAAAGCGTAAATCTTGTAGATATATTGGTACAGGAGCACGTGGATGAGTTTTTGTATAAGGACTCTTTGGAGGTAGCTCTTACCTCCGAAGAGGCCACTTTCCTTGATTCGGATGAAATGGAGTCTTTGTTCTCCTTGCTCAATGGCGATGAAGGTAATGAGGAAATCGACAGAGTTGCGTCATGGTCTCCAAAGTTTGAGGAGTTACCCCCGATTGAGCGGAAATCGGTTACCTCTAGTGTTGAGCCTCCGGTTCTCGAATTGAAAGTATTACCAGAAACTTTGAAATATGCGTTCCTTGGCGACAACAATACTTTCCCGGTGGTCATATCTTCCTCCCTCACAAGGTCCCAAGAAGAAAGGCTGTTGGCACTTTTGAGAAATCATAAAAAGGCAGTTGGCTGGACTATTGTGGACATACATGGCATCTCTCCCTCGTTATGCTCTCATCACATTTACTTGGAGGAAGATGTAAAACCATCGCGCCAACCCCAACGCCGGCTGAACCCCATTATGAAGGATGTTGTCCGGGCAGAAATTCTCAAATTGCTTGACGTGGGGATTATTTACCCCATTGCCGATTCTAAATGGGTGAGCCCTATCCAAGTCGTACCAAAGAAATCCGGGGTGACTGTGGTGCAAAATGACCAAGGCGACCTTGTGCCGACCCATGTTACTACCGGGTGGAGAGTGTGCATCGACTACCGGAAATTGAATGCAAGCACTCGCAAGGATCATTTCCCCCTCCCATTCATCGATCAAATTTTGGAGAGAATAGCCGGCCATGCTTTCTACTGCTTCCTTGACGGGTATTCCGGTTATAACCAAATAGAAGTTGCTTTGTCAGACCAAGAAAAGACAACATTTACCTGCCCATTCGGGACCTTTGCTTATAGACGCATGCCATTCGGGTTGTGCAATGCTCCCGGCACTTTCTCCCGGTGTATGATGGGAATTTTCAGTGATATGGTCGAGAGAATTGTGGAAGTCTTCATGGATGACTTCTCCGTGTTTGGTGACTCGTTCGAGTCATGTCTTGCCAACTTGGAGAAGGTATTAACGAGATGCGAGGAAAAGAATTTGGTGTTGAATTGGGAAAAGTGCCATTTTATGGTCACTCAAGGCATCGTGCTTGGACATATCGTGTCGGCTAAAGGTATTGAGGTAGACAAGGCAAAAATTGATCTCATCTCCAACCTCCCTACCCCGAAGTGCGTCAAAGACATCCGCTCGTTTCTTGGCCACGCCGGTTTCTATCGGCGGTTCATCAAGGATTTTAACGCAATTTCAAGGCCGCTTTACCATCTCTTGTCCAAAGATGTTCCTTTTGAATGGACTGCTGCATGTGAGTTGGCATTTGTCACGCTAAAGGCTAGTCTCACTACGCCTCCCATTGTCCAAACGCCCGATTGGAGCCTCCCATTTGAGTTGATGTGCGATGCAAGCGACTATGCCGTCGGGGCCGTCCTAGGCCAAAGAAAAGACAAGCATCCATGCGTTATTTATTATGCGAGCAAGACTCTCAATGATGCTCAAATGAATTATTCCACTACGGAGAAGGAGCTCCTTGCCATAGTGTTTGCTCTTGACAAATTTCGGTCTTATCTTGTTGGAGCCCCGATTACGATTTACACTGATCACTCGGCACTCAAGTATCTCTTTACTAAGCAAGATGCCAAAGCATGTTTGATCTGTTGGATTCTTCTTTTGCAGGAATTTGACATCACTATCAAGGATAAGAAGGGAGTGGAAAACGTGGTAGTCGATCATTTGTCACGCTTGCAGTTCACGGATCGCACTGCACATGTTCCCATTGGAGACACTTTTCCCGATGAACTTTTTGGTATATCAAAGACTCCGTGATTTGCCGACATCGTAAATTATTTGGTTACGGGTTTGATTCCAACACATTGGTCTTCTCATGAGCGGCGACGGTTCTTGTCGGAGGTTAAGCAGTTCTCGTATGATGAGCCGTACTTGTTCAAATACTGCCCCGACCAGATCATCCGCCGGTGTGTTCCTGATTCTGACCAAAGCGGGATTCTTAAGTTTTGCCATTCGGAAGCATGTGGCGGTCATTTCTCGGCAAGCAAAACTAAGGCCAAGATACTCCAATGTGGCTTTTACTGGCCTACTCTGAACCACGACGCGTATGCCTTTTGCAAGACTTGTGGCAAGACTTGTGACCGCTGCCAGCAATTGGGTAAAGTGACTCGACGGGATGAAATGCCGCAAGCAAAGTTCCTTGTTGTTGAAGTATTTGACTGTTGGGGTATCGACTTTATGGGACCATTCCCGATGTCCTTTGGGAACCTGTATATCCTATTGGCGGTTGATTATGTGTCAAGGTGGGTTGAGGCCATTGCGACTCGTACTAATGATCACAAGGTTGTGCTTGAGTTTGTGAAGGAGAATATCCTATCGCGTTTTGGGGTCCCTCGTGCAATCATCAGCGACCAAGGGTCTCATTTCTGCAACCGGCCATTTGCTGCCTTGATGAAGAAGTATGGTATAACGCACAAGGTCTCCCTCGCATATCATCCCCAAACCAACGGTCAAGCCGAGCTCACCAACCGTGAGGTAAAACGCATTCTTGAGAAAACGGTAAATCCTAACCGAAAGGATTGGTCTTTAAGATTGACCGATGCTCTGTGGGCATATCGTACCGCATACAAGACGGTTTTGGGCGCTTCGCCCTATCGGCTTGTATATGGTAAGGCATGCCACCTTCCCGTGGAAGTGGAGCATAAGGCATACTGGGCTATTAAACAATTGAACTATCGTTTGCCCGATGCTGGAGTTCATCGTAAACTCCAATTGAATGAGCTTGACGAAATCCGTAGAGATGCATATGATAATACTAATATTTACAAGTCTAAAGTCAAGGATTTTCATGATAAGCACATTCAAAGGAAAAATTTTGAAGTTGGCCAAAAAGTTCTTCTTTATAACTCAAAACTTCATCTTTTTCCGGGCAAGCTGCGTTCTCGGTGGATTGGCCCCTATATTGTGCATCACATTTTCTCTCATGGGGCCGTTGAAGTAGCTAATCCGGTAAATGGGCATATTTTTAAAGTCAATGGGCAACGGCTTAAGCCCTTTTTGGAAAATTTCCCGAAAGAGGAAAGCGAAGAAGAATTGGTCGCTCCGGTGTACCCGGGCGATCTTGTTGTTTGAATTGTTTCCTTTTACCTCTTTTTGCACGGGGAGCGAAAGCGTAACCGCTGAACTTAACTGTTTGACGGACCCGGCCCCCAGGTAGGGGGTACCCACCATTGACTTGGGTTTGTAGCTCCGCACGCCGCTACTAAAATAAGGATCGTGTGCCCAGCTCCGGTTAGTAAGGGCAATGTTTCATGCTTGTACATATTTGTGTGTTCTTCTCGTGTTGGTTTTTCAAATCATGAGTGTAATAACTCTGAATTTTAAGGAATAAAAAGTTATTTTTATTATTCGAGTTATTTATTTTAATCGCTTGAATTTCGTAAAGTCTTGAATTTTGCCATAATTGCACTTTGGTCCCTCAAGTTTCAATTCTTTCGCTTTAGTCCTACTTAGCAAGCCTAGTTAGCATCTAACTATCTTGTTAGAGTAACTAAACCGAAAAGTTCCCTAGCCTTGGCAAAATGACCGTTTTGCCCCTCGTTGGAACTTTTGAACCTTTTGGACCCTAGACTTTATATTTTGATATTCATTTTCTTTTAATCTTTTTGGATTATTTCTTTGACCATTGGACAATAATGGTTAGGGGGATTATTATCCGTTGGGTAATAGGATCCCAATTGTTTATATTAAAGAGTAAATTTACTTTATTGTACTTTTAATTACTTTAATATTTTCTTTGGCCTAATAACTACTCCCTCCGTCCCAAATTGATTGTCCCGTCCGCAAAACGGAGTATTAAAAATAATGCAATTTTTTCGAGAAAAAATTCAATCTTTTTTCACAAATTAAAAATTCTCATTGATATCTAGTAAGTTGTTGAAAAACTTTTGATTTTTTCTTGCAAAAATTGTATTATTTTTAACACTCCGTTTTGCGAACCGGACAATCAATTTGGGACGGAGGGAGTATTATCCATTGGATAATAGATGTTAGGGGGAGTATTGTCCATTGGACAAAAGGGTTAATCTTCCTAAGTACCATTAGTTCATTTAATTAATTACTTTCCTTAATTTGGGGAAAAGTACTATTACTTTAATCAAAAGTAAATAGTGACCAAAGTACCCTTTAATTATTCTTTAATGGGATTTTCCTACTTTTATACATATATATATATATATATGTGCGTGTATATATGTATTGTACCTAAGTAGATTATTCTAATGCCTATGGTACCCTAGAATTAATTAGTGGTTGGAAGGTGAATCCTAGCCTTTATTCTCCTTGGATATCAAAGTACCCTTAAACCATTGTTTATTTGATTTTCTTACAACTTGTATGACATATATGTATGCATATATATATATATATATATCTTTGCAAGAGAGAGAGAGAGAGAGAGAACCTGAGAGAGAGAGAGAGAGAGAGAGGCCGAGAGAGAGAGAGAAGGGAGAGAGGAGAGAGAGGAAGGAGAGAGATGGAAGATTTGATGTAAGTCTTGACTTGAATTTTGATGTGTACTTCAAATCCTTGCATATATTTTCTTCCAAATTCAAATCCTTACACCTTTGTACTTCATATATTCACCTAGCAAGCTTCCCAACCCTTGGATGGTGTACAATTCTCATCTCAACCCTCCAATTGGATGCAAGATCTCTCCAAGGTACACCATAGCCTTACAAGCTAGGATTTTCCTTTGATTTTCCATTGATATTTCCATTTAAATTGGAATTTTCTTAACCCTTTGATCATGTACCAATCTCATCTCATCCTTCCATTTTGATTCAAGAATCCAATCTAGTACTAACCTAGCCATGCAAGCCTAGGATTTTTCCTTGATTCATGCTTCAAAGTTGGATTTGTTTTGATTTAAAATTTGGGGAATGAAGGAGAGAGAGAGGGCCGGCCATAGAGAGAGAGAGGGCACCCCTTGCCTATAAATAGAAGCTCATTCTCACTTGAAATCTCACACCTCAAAGCAATTGCTCCTCATTCTCTCTAGAAATTCCAAGTTCTTAGTCTTTTGTTCAAAGTTTCCTTTGTTTTTGTGAGTTCTTGAGTGAAACCCCCGAGCCGCTTCCAAAACCACCCGACGGCCCTAAAAGTAGAATAGTAGTAGTAGTTAGTAGTTGTTTCTAGGAAAAGTCTCCAAAACTTTTCCTTTCGAAACGATCGGAGCGCCGTTACGCTGCCGGATTTCACCCGACGACCAAAGTCACCGTCAAGGAGAACGGTAGTGAATCCTATCTATTTTGTAGTTAATCCTAACTATTTTCTATCTAATTAGTAGTAATCTTTACTAATTTCAAAAGCTTACTTTCATTTTGTAAAGAAATTGTGATCTTACTTTAAAAGTGACTTTGTTTGTTGTTTGAAAAGTAAAAATGCATGTTTATGTTATTTTTGGTATTCAAGCATGCTACGTGGCTTAGATGTTGTTATTATACCATTTCGAAGTTGGAATAATGCTTGTTGGTTGTAAAAAGTCTCACACGCGGAGTCTCACATGCAAACGTGACACGAAAACCAAGAAAGTAGACATATGGCACCTAGGGTGTGTTTAAAAAGGTTATTGTGTTTTTCCCGGTTGGAAAGTACTTTGGAAACCACATAATGACCATTTTGAGGGTGTTATGTGAATGTGTGTGTGTGTGCCAATGGGAACCCGGTGCGGCGGAACCATTGTGAGGATACTCGAGAGTCCGGAACGGCGGAATCGAGGTTGGGTGTGTTTGGCTTGGTATCCGCGTTACGGAACCAATGCTTGTGTGCCAATGGGAACCCGGTGCGGCGGAACCATTGTGAGGATACTCGAGAGCCCGGAACGGCGGAATCGAGGTTGGGTGAGTTAAAAGGTGTTTTTGATAAAAGTGTAACAATGAAAAAGTTAACGATGAGTCAAACGCCAATGATAGTTACAAGCGAATGTAAACATGTTAGCTTATTGCTTTATATTCCTTGCTTATGTACTTATCATGTGGAAATCGATGTTAGTAAAGTAGGATTGACTATTGAGCCTTAGTAGCTCATGGTGTTGCCTTTGTGGTGACCCTGGCATATTATATGGGTGGCGACGCCGGTATAATATGTCAGATTTGATAGATGAACAGGACGACCTATTCACTTTGGAGGCGTATGGAGCCGAGGAACTCGCTAGGATGGAGGAGCAAGAGGAGCCGTAGTATAGGACCTCGTAGCTTCCTTTTGTTTGTTTTTGAACTTCAAATGCTCCTATGTGAGCCGTTTTGTAATAATGAGCAGTGACTCAATATTTCTGTAATAAATTTCCTTATTTAACGTACCTAAAATTAGGGGCGTTACAATGAGATTTCATCAATGCATCATTGTTTCGGACTTTTATTAGTCCTCCTTTGTGATAGTTTGCCGTTAATGATCCATACTCACCAGATAAGTCCCTATCGGGGGCAATTTAGGTCTTTGGGTGCGACTTAGTATTCCCGTGCTTTGGCGCTAGGCTCTGCTTTGTCTCACTTTGTTTCGATCGTAGGGAACGCTAGGCTTCATTGCTTGGCGAGGTCAAGCGGTAAATTTTACTTCGGGCGTGATGTAACAAATTTGACAGTCTAGTATAGCCACCCACGTTTTGCCTACTTGGTGGGACGTGGGAAGAAAAGTATGACTCGTAAGATTGCGTGAAAATCGGGTGGTGTTTTTATTTTTGCTTTTGTATATATGTTTGTTGGTGCCCGGATAACACGAGCCGGGCGGTTCTAATGTCATTTGGCTCTTAGTAGGTAGTTCGGGGGTGTTTACATCCTAAAAAGTGCCACCCAATGAAAAAATTCCACGTGGCCCCGAACGGTACGGCGGTTGTATGGAGCCTGTCCCAGTCGAGTACCAATTACAGAGGATTGCGGAAATTAAGGGAGACACTGTTTTATGACAAACGGTGTCGTTTCAGAGTAAACCGGTGTCGTTTGAGTAGTAATTGAATGCTGGTTTGTGAGATTATGGGATCTAATCGTTGATTTAGAGTTTATGATCATCGAACGGTGCCCTCACTGCCCTGTTTTATAACTGAAATTAGATTCAATTACAGGGGATCATTTTGGAAGCAGACGTGTTGCATTAAGTCACGTTGCTTGAAAATAGGAATCACGATCCAGGAAGTGGCCATGAACACCACGATCAAAGCAAACAGGGGAAGAAGAAATTCTGGAAATATCCGCGTAACCGTTCGAAGGCCCCCTCAACCGTTTTATGTGGCCAACGTGGGTATCAATCGAAGACGTGGAGATCGAAGGCAGACCCCGTGTCTATAAATAAAGAAGTGAAGTGAAGAGAGAAGCCCCCACAAAAAATTCATATCATCTGACAACTCATACAAAATGATTGCTCAGAGATCTATCTTAGATTAGTTTAGTTTAAAGTAGGATCTTTTTGTAAGTTGAAGGCTTATTTGCATGTAAGATTGCTTTCGATTAAATTCAAGTTCTCTTATTTTCTTGTAAGTTCTTCTCTTACCAGAGAATAGTCGTTTGTAAGTCCACTTTTGATTAAATTCAGTGTGCTTATTTTACTGTATTGTTCTTAGAAGAGTCTTAAGAGTGTTTGTATACAAATTTACCTTTGATTAAATTCAGGTTTGTTTGTGTTCAATCATCTTTTCTGATTCGAAGCGCGTCAATCTTTTATTTGGTTGATACCTTAAGGAAAAATCCTCTTAGTTGAGGTAATCGAACGGATAACACAATTGCCTGATTGAGATTAGTTATTTCAAATCAATTTGAAAAGAGTAATTTCATCTGTGAAGTTATTTCTTTTCTGGCACGCCCGCACACAATCATTTGCCATTTGATTGAGCTAATTCAGCCCAAACAATTTTTGGCACGCCTGGTGGGACACAAAGGTGTCAAAATGCCAAGGCTTCGAAAGCAAATAGGAACACCCATGGGTGATTTAGCGCCAGAAGAACAAGCTGTGCCAGAACAGGCACCAGAGTTAGGAACGCCAACGAATCCTGGTTTTCCTCAATTGGCTTTAGAAATAGAAGAAGAGCCTCATTATGAAGAGCCCTCCTATGAAGTACCTCCTGACGAGGTACCTCCAAGCTTCCAAAAGGGACAAGCCAGTGGCAAAGACCAAGATAGAGAGGAAGTGTTTAGGGAAATGATGGTAGCTTTTCGAGAGATGGCTCAAACCCAGAGAGCCATGATCAAAAGCATGAGAAATAGGTTGCCCGACTTAGAGGCAGCAAGGAATAGCCCAGGGGATAATGGGCTAAATAATCATGCCAACTCGAACACTCACCAAAGTCCCTTCGAAGGAAGGCTTGGAGAGGATGTTGGTAGAAGTAGAATGAAATCTAGAACAGGTAAGGAAAAGATGTATCCAGATGAAATACCACAATCTTGGTATGAGCCTGTGAGACCTCCAGAACCTGTCTTAGAGATTCCAAGACAGCCTCGTGGTGTTCACATAGGGGTTCGAAGGAATACCAGAGAAAGACAGAGTATGAATCCTCTCTTCGAACCCACATTTGGGGAGTTGGAGGATGATTCAGAACCAGAATTGGTTCGTAAGCCCGAGAGAAGGGGTGAAAACCCACGACACCCTCGCCAAAAAGTCCCAACTACCAAGAATCCTCTCACGACGGCTTATGGAACCCATAGGTCTGTTCGAACTCATGAAGCATTTGATGAAATGCAACATGCACCATATGGAAGGATTCCTAGAGAGAGACAAAGGGATTTAGACACGACAAGGGGAGTTTATGAAGATGGTTTCATAGGACCAGAGCCTCCTGTTGAAAATCAGGAGCAAAACTTCCTCATAGGCAATCCAGTACTAAGGGACCAAGTCATGGGTCTCATACAAGAGGTTTGTGGACCTCGAACTCGGGGGGTACAACCCCAAATTTATAGAAAACCATATCCAGAATGGGTAGACACGACTTTCCAAATCCCTCGAGAGTTTAAAATCCCAGATTTTACCTTGTTCTATGGGGATGGGAGACAGTCCTCTATAGAGCACATTGCAAGGTTTTCTGCCCAGTGCAAGAATTTGGCTCAAAATGGCTTCATGAAGTTGAAGCTATTTCCAAATTCTTTGTCCGGGCCAGCTTTTGCATGGTATACTAACTTGCCACCAGAATCAATAACTGATTGGTTTCAGATGGAAGAGGCATTCCATGCGCAGTTCTTTAATACTGAGCCTGAAGTCTCTATGGCAGACTTAGCAAGGCTGAAGCAGAAACCAGATGAGAAAGTAGCAGATTTCATATCTAGATTCAAAAGAGCAAAGACCAAATGCAAACTTCGACTGCCAGAGGCAGAATTCGTAAGATTAGCGCAAGATGGTTTAGAAAGAGAGCTTCGAAAGAGGTTTGATTCTACAGAGTTTAGAGACTTTGCAGACCTAACCTATAAAGTGGCTAGATATGAATCACTGCTAGAAGAGGACATGGACAGACATAATTCCTCTTACCCTACGTATTATAGGGATCCCAACTATGAGATCGATGCTGCAGAAATTATAGAGCATGATCCTTGTGTTTGTGAGCCCTTGATTCAAAAGAATGTATCTCTAGGACAGAAGTTCAAACAAAAGGAGATTACTAAAGTATATTCTTTTGATATATCAAAAGCAGATGAGATTTTTGATTTCTTGTTAAGAAAGAAAATTATCAAGCTGCCTTCGAATGTGAAACTTCCCACAGCAGAGGAAAAGAATGGGAAGACTTATTGCAAATGGCATGATTCTTGGTCCCATTCAACTAAGTCTTGTAATGTTTTCCGTGACAGGATTCAAGAACAAATCAAGAAAGGAAGGATCAAATTTCCAGAAAAGACTATGAGAATTGATACAACGCCTTTTCCAAAGGTAGAAGAAGTCAACACCAATGTGCCCTCCTCACTGGCTCGAACTGTCAAGAAGTATTGGCAGGATAAGGAGGCACCAGTGAACATGAATACTGTTCAATATGGAAGAGGCAGGCCACACGCTTGTTATCCTCGAGGCATGGGAATGAGGCCAACGCCCTATAAACGAAATGGTGATGGGTTGGTTTCACAGAGATTCCCAGGTAATAATCATTTGCCCATGTTGGAAGCTTCATTTTTGGAGTGTCTGTGTGTAGGTTGTAGGGCCAACTATATGGTTTTTAAAGATTTGGATAGAAAGGGCGTGAGTTTTTTCCCTAAGGAGATGGGAATGAAGAGATTGGCTCCAGTGCAAGCAAGGCTAAGTGACAGTAAGCCTTGGTTGGCACCAAAGAGGGACGTGCCTACTAGCCCTGTCCCAGCCATCCATAGAAGGGAGTTGCCACCTTCGAAGAAGGCCAATATTGGTCAGACAGCTGAGGCACCAGGAGAAGCCACACAAGAGGAGTTCACTTTGGTGAAAGGGGTTCCTGATTGGTTTCTCAAGCAAGTCAAGCCAGATCTGTTCCAAGGATACAAAAGTTCCAACAGGAATGCGAACAGAACTTTCAAACCACCAGCCTCGAACTCAGGAAACTGGGTGTTAATCAGGGATCCCAAGTCCCAAATACCACAAATGGTTCCATTGCTTTCAAGAACTCAGAAGAGGAAGCTTCAGAGAAAATACACGCTTTTCCAATCAGGAGAATCCTCAACGGGGGAAGAATCAGGCAGGAGAGCAAGGCCTAATCCACGGTTTGACAGGGTTAAGAGGGACCCAGAAGAGTTTCGAGCCCAGCATCATGAGAGGGAGACTTTGAAGAAAGTAGCCTCGGCCATGCTTGAAGAAGATCTTGATCCACCTTCTCCCAATTCATTGGCTAGTTACCAGTCTGGGTTGCTCGAAGCCATGTTGGTAGAACAAGAAGGGATCGAAGGAAGCTCTTCACCTATGGAGCTATCAGCACAAGAGGTTGAAAGCAAGGAAGTTAAGGAAACTGAGACACTAGAGCCAGCCAAAGAAAGTGCAACAATCCAATTTGGCAAGCAGCCAGAAGTGCAGGTGAATATGGTGTATCCATGCTCTATGGATTTCTTCAAGAATGGCCAGACAATGAAAGGCCAAGGTGATGCTTGGTCAGACTTGGGCAAGCCAGTTGACTTTGAAGAGGCACTGAGTGATGAAGAGTTGAACATCATATGCAATAACTGCGACTTGGAAGAGGTGGCTCAGATAGAGATGGACGAGAACCTGGTATGTGAAATTGAGCAGAGTCAAGAGAGTTTGGAGGTAAGCTCAAAAGAAAGTGCTTGTTTTGTCCCGGAGTCCATCTCTGACGTCGAATATCCCTTGGTAATAGATTTAAATTATGTGGAAATTTCATATCCATTTAAATTACCTACTAATGCAATGAGACAACATTTACGTCCATTATATATTACTGCACATTTCGATGGAGTCCCACTTAACAGAATCCTAGTGGACAATGGAGCTGCAGTGAATATTTTGCCTTTCCAAACCTTGAAAAAGCTGGGAAAAGGAAAAGCAAAATTGATTCCAACTAGCACATCCATTGCAGGATTTACTGGGGAGAGTCAACATGCCAGGGGAATCATCTCCATTAGATTGGCAGTAGGAGGAATAGAGACTGATACTGCCTTTTTTGTAGTTGACACATATGCTAAATACAATGCTTTATTAGGAAGAGATTGGATTCATGTTAATGGATGTATCCCTTCCTCCATGCATCAGGAATTAATGATTGTCAAGTATGACAAAGGCAAAGAAGTGGGTGTTGAAGGAGTCAAAGCTGATCCACATCCATTTAGTGCCACAGCAAATTTTGCTGAAGCTGAAATGTACAAGTCAGATGTAGTTCCTTTGAGTGAATTACTACAAGCAGCCACTTACCCAACCAACGAGATGGAACTGGGAGAATTGGCAGAGCTGAAATCAAAGCTGAAACAAACTGTTGATTATGAATCAGACACCCCAAAAGATGATGCTGCTTGGATGTAAGTCCAAGGAAGAGGCAGAAGAAGAGGCCAACTCTTTGGCTTTGGTGAGATACGTTGCTTTGGGGATCGAGCAGAAGATTCAAGAAGATAATATATGGGAAGATGTTATGCACGATGGTAAGCCTCAAGAGGAGGAAATCAAGAGTGTTTCTCCAGGGCAGGTCGAAGCTCAAGACCTTCTGGAGGAAGTAGGATTGGGGGATGAACAAAACCCCAATCCAGTGTTCATTAACAAACAGCTTGAACCAAAGGTGAAAGCTGAGTTGGTAGCACTATTAAAAGCAAACAAAGATTGCTTTGCATGGAGTTACAAGGAACTGCCTGGATTGGACAGGGAATTGGTGGAGCATAGGTTGCCTATCAAGCCACAATTCAAACCTGTAAAGCAGCCAACCAGGAAGATGAGTCCAGAGACTATTGCAGGAGTTAAAAAGGAGATGCAGAGGCTTCTAGATGCAGGTTTTATTAGAACAGCCAGGTATGTCGAATGGCTATCCAATGTGGTTCCAGTCCCTAAAAAGAATGGTACTATCAGGATCTGTGTTGATTTTCGAAACCTAAATACTGCAACTCCTAAAGATGTATATCCGATGCCTAATGTGGATACACTTGTGGATGGTTCAGCTGGACACAAGATATTATCCATATTGGATGGGCATTCGGGATATAATCAAATTTGTATTGCAAAGGAAGATGTGCATAAAACAGCATTTGCCTGCCCTGGTAATATTGGCATCTTTGAATGGGTCAAAATGCCATTTGGACTAAAAAATGCTGGAGCCACGTACCAGAGGGCTATGAATGCCATTTTTCATAATTTGGTTGGAGGTTTTCTTGAATGTTACATAGATGATATCATTGTGAAGTCAAATTCCAATGAGGATCATTTGAAACATTTGGAAAAGGCATTCCAACAAATGAAGCATTATCAGTTGAAATTGAATCCAGAAAAGTGTTCTTTTGGAGTGTCAGCTGGAAAATTTCTAGGGTATTTAGTCCACAACAGAGGAATACAAGTTGACAAGAACAAAGCAAAGGCTATTATTGAAGCCAAACCACCTTCTACAAAGAAGGAGCTGCAAAGGTTTCTTGGTCAATTAAATTTCCTTCGAAGGTTTATATCTAACACTGCAGGGAAAACTAAAATCTTCTCTTCTTTGTTGAAATTGAAGGAAGGGGAAGAATTCAAGTGGTCCAGAGAGCATGATGAGGCCTTCGAAGCCATCAAAGGCTATCTAGCCAACCCTCCTGTTTTGGCACCTCCCATCAAAGGAAAGCCAGTGAAGTTGTACTTAGCTGCAACACACGACTCAATAGGAGTACTGTTGGCTCAAGACAATGAAGATGGCAAGGAAAGAGCAGTTTATTATCTTAGTAGGTTCCTAAACTCCTGTGAATGCAAGTATGCTGCAGTAGAGAAATTGTGTTTAGCTTTGTTTTATGCTTCCAAGAAACTCAGGCATTATATGTTGCCTAGAGTAACTTATGTTATTTCTCAAACTGATGTAATTAAGCACATGCTTTCGAAGCCAGTGCTTAGTGGGAAAATTGGGAAATGGATAGTGTCTTTGATTGAGTTTTGTCTTGAATATGTACCACAAAAGTCAGTAAAGGGCCAGGCATTGGCCAACTTTCTAGCTGATCATCCAAATGAGCTTGAGACACCAAAAGCGTTGGAAGCCACTGTGGTCGAGATCAAGCCATGGAATTTATGGTTCGATGGGTCAAGAACAGCTCAGATGGCTGGAGTAGGCATAGTTATTGAATCTCCCCAAGGGTTGAAAACCAAATATGGTTTTCGACTAAATAAGGGACAATGCTCCAATAATCAGGCAGAATATGAAGCGTTGATCATAGGATTAGAAATTTTACTTAACCTGAAAGTGAGTGTTGCTGAAGTTTTTGGAGATTCTCAGTTAGTGATAAATCAGCTAAATGGACAGTTTAAGTGCACTAGTCCAGCGTTGATAATTTATTATCAACAGGCCAAGAGGTTGATAAATCAGTTCTATATGCTCACTTTAACGTATGTTCCCAGATTCTTTAATGAAGAAGCTGATGAAATAGCTCAAAGGGCATCTGGTTTCAGAGTTATATCAGAGAATGAAAAGGAGTTTTGTCAATTAACTTTGAGGAAATCTCTGCCCATGCTGCAAAACAGAATAACTGGTTTCGAAGTTTTGGAAATTAATGTCCCTACTAGTCAAAGTGTTGATTGGAGGCAAGCATTGATTGAATATTTGACCAAACCAGATAGTGTTGCAGACAAGGCAACCAGATTGAAAGCAATAAACTACATA
The DNA here is from genome assembly GCA_019656275.1 of Rhododendron kiyosumense. Classification (NCBI taxonomy): domain Eukaryota; kingdom Viridiplantae; phylum Streptophyta; class Magnoliopsida; order Ericales; family Ericaceae; genus Rhododendron; species Rhododendron kiyosumense. The sequence continues at coordinate 8,697 of BPLS01024329.1, read as the reverse complement.
ATGTACAACAATGAGCTATTCAAGAGAGGGATGGATGGCCTTCTGTTGAAATGCTTAAACAAGGTAAGTGCCTTTAAGGTAATGGCTGAAGTGCATGAAGGAATTTGTGGAGCACATCAAGCTGGCATAAAAATGAGATGGTTAATAAGGAGGTATGGTTATTATTGGCCTACCATCCTCAAAGATTGTATAGACTATGCAAAAGGGTGTCAAGCCTGTCAAAAAACAGGTCCACTCAAGCGTTTGCCAGTCACGGATTTGCAATATGTGATAAAACCATGGCCTTTCAGGGGTTGGGCCATGGACATGATTGGGATGATTTATCCTCCTTCGTTGGAGAAGCATAAGTTTATCTTAGTGGCAACTGATTATTTTACAAAATGGGTGGAAGCACAAGTTTTTCAGGAGGTAAAGCAAACCCATGTTATTGATTTCATAAAAGGAATCATATACAGGTTTGGAAGCCCTCAAACGATAACAGTGGATAATGGTTCTATATTTGAGGCAAAGCTGGTAAGGAATTTTGCTAGTAATCATGGAATTTCATTAATATATACCAGCACTTATTATGCTCAGTCAAATGGTCAAGCAGAATCAACCAATAAGATTATTAAGAGGGGGATTCAAAGAATGGTGGATCAGAATCCAGAGGTTTGGCATGAGTTGTTACTTGACACTTTGTGGGCATATAGAAATACAAAGAGGACTAGCACGGGCACGACTCCATTTGCATTAACTTATGGACATGATGCTGTGTTGCCTATGGAGATTACTGTAAGATCTCAAAGAGTAGCATGTCAAAATAATTTGGATACAGAGTCCTATCATCAAGCCATGCACATGGAGTTAGAAGACATTGATGAAGCCAGAATAAAGGCTTTAAATCAAATCATGTTGCAAAAGGCAAGAGTAGCAAAGAGTTATAATAAGCGAGTCGCCCATCGAAGCTTTGATGAAGGAGACCTTGTATGGAAGGTCATTCTCCCTATCAGGGATAGAAGAGTGAAAAGGGATGGATTAGGAAAATGGGCGCCAACATGGGAAGGGCCTTTTCAAGTCCATAGAGTGTTGAGAGGAGGAGCCTATCATTTGAGAAATCTGGATGGTTATGTTCATCGAAGGAAAATCAATGGAAGGCATCTCAAAGCTTATATACCATCTATATGGGAATCCTTTCATAGAAGACAGCTTTCGAAGGAAGGTTTCTGAGGTTTTCGATGGGGTTTGGTTATTTTTAAGCTAAAACCAAAGCGAATCCCAAATCCGAGGCATTGGTTGTATAGTGGTGTGATTTCAATTGGTTTTGATACCAGAAGTTCTTTTCTTTGAAGTTCTTATATGATCACACTTCAGCCAGTGTGTCATATTAAGTATTCGAAGCCATGAAAGAGTCAAGTATTGCCAACCAAATTTCCATTATATTTATGAAATGACAAAACAAAAGAAAACCCAAATGGGTTGAAACAGACCCAAGCGGATCTGAGCAAAATAAATACAAACAGATCCAAGTGGATCTGAACAGGAAAAATCCCTCCGGCCTAAAAAGCAAAAATGAAGATCATGGTTGATCCTCACAGTCCCAAGGGAGAATCTTTAAGAAGATCCTCTCTCCGGGGGACTTTTTGCTTCGTGAGCCAAAAGGACGGATGAGAGATCATCCCAGGTCCTAGCCAAGCAGAGACGTGAGGCTGTCTCCACGCACACTAGCTGGCTTCGAAGCTGTTCGACCTCGCTTCGAAGGGCCTGGAGCTCTGTTTGGATCTCTCTCTTGAGTTCCATAAGCATGTTGGCCAGTTTGGTCATCTCGGTCGCCAGTTCGACGGAAAGCATGGGCTGATCAGCGTCCATGATTGGATATGTGGAGCGGGAGAGAGTGAAAGAGAGAGTGCACCGTTCTGTTAACGCATTGGTGTATTTATAATCATACGGGTGCAAAGAACCCACTTCAGTAGTTATGGGCATTGATGAATGGAAATACGTAAGGCTCAGAAGACGAAGGGTCTGAGAACGTTTGGGCGGCATAATTAATGGGTTGCAACTCACAAGGAGACGGCTGGAAAGCCTCGGGAAGTTGATGAGTTGGACTAATTAATTTAGACCGTATGCGTTTGGTTTTCGAAGAGCCAGCTTGTTTTGGCGTCGTCAACATTGTTTATTATTTATTCAAGGGCTTCGAAACAGAAACCCAGCCAGGGTAAATAATATAAAAATGTTGGTGAAGGAATTTTTGCTTCTTTGAGTTTCTTCATGCTTATTACGTCCACATTAGTATTTAGCATCAGAAGCAGAGTGAAGCAGTAGCGAAGGGCTAAACTACCAGTTCATTGGGCAAAGCCAGCGTTGGAAATGTAAATAGAGAATAAGCATCTTTTCATTTCATCAACTCAGAAAGTTACAAGGGATTACATCAAGAAACCTATCTAAGGATCCATTACATTTGCATAAAGGATTACATCGAGAAACCTATCTAGGGTCTATTAGTATCTCGAAGCTGGGTCCCTAGGGATCAAAGCTGGGTCTCTAGGGATAATCCAACTGAGATACATAGATTAGGACCAAGCTTCACTGTGACTTGGTCCAATCTCCCTACCAATTATTGGTAGGGATATAGAGCTCCGGGAATCACAGTTGGAAGCTCATAGCTCCATTGGTAGGTAGGTGGGCTTCGAAGACCATTATTGGTTAGAATCTTTGGTCTTCGAAGCGACCGTTGGATACATCCACATCGTAAGAAATGATGTGGCTATACCCAGAAGCCTTGCGGTGTAAGGGAAATTTCGTAAGAAATGATGTGGCTATGTTTGGAGGCTTTTCTTCAGAAACAGGGGAAGAGGTTTCATGATGGGTTTCTTTGGAGCCCTAACTGGAAAGCTTGTGTGGAAGTTGCCACAAGAAGAGAAGGCGGAGGAAGAAGATGCTTGGTAAGTTTTCTTTTTCCCAGGACCTTTATTTATACTAGTAAGCTTGGGAATGTTCATTTATGGCTCTTTAAGATATGGTAGGTGAAGCGTTGGCACAGTAGTCTTTCTGAGTAATGGAAAGTGGAAAACAGGGTTTGAATTAATTGTGGATGTACTTGCCCAAGAGAATCGAATATTCAATGAAAGAATAAAGTACAAACTGCGTAAAGTTACAGAAAAGGACTAGTTACATTACAAATGGTAGTTAGTAGTCCTTGAAGAGAATTAAAGTTAGCATCCAAAAGGGACGTATGAGCTGCTCTTCTCCTCTGTTCCTCTCGAAGGGAAGGAATAAGTCGTGGGAGCATCGATTCATCCCTTAGTGCTTCACCCTCAAGCTCTGGGAAGCCCCTTGAAACTTCAGCTCTCTCTTCCCTAACTTTCTCCAGTTCTTCTAGTAACCGCTGCATCTTTTTGTCGAGCTCTGAAAGCTTATCCTTTCGAGCTTGATATAGAGATAAGCGAGAAGCGGTCTCGAGTGCTTTGGCTTCTAACTTGTTGACCTTCTTGAGGGTTGGGCCAATGCTCTCGGATAGGAAGTAGTTGTGAGCAATCAATTCACTAAATTGCTTGATATGTTCTTGGAGAGTGGAATTGATTGGCATTGGAAGACCTTGGGAGAGAAGTAAGGCTTGGTAGCACACCTCGAAGTGATAGGCTAAACTGTGTTCAATCAAAATAGGAAGTCCTAGTTGGTTTAGAGTCCTCAGAAGACTCTTTAATGTCAGGACTTCTTCCTTCGAAAGAACATGGTTAATCCTAAAAGAAGGCAAGAGAAGAGGTGTGGAGGGGCTCAAGAGTTGTTGAAGGCTTTCCAAGGGATTCGAAGAGATAAGAGGAGTGGGAGTAGCAATTTTGTTGCAGAATTCTTCCAATTGGCTCTTAAAGAAAGAGATGTCAAAAACAACTAAGGGCAAGTCAATTGGAGAAGAGGAAGATGTGGGATGGTCTTCAGGAAGAAGAGTCATGCCAGTTACCTGCATGAGGTTTATGAGTTAAAGTTAAGTGGGATGAAAAACAGGAAATGAAAGGTATGACTGATTGTCAAGAGTACCTGATTTGAGGAGGAGGTTGAACTGGAGCCTTGGTCCTCAGCATTTCTAAGAGTATGGCTCTTCGAAGCTAAAGTAGGGTTCATCCTTAGAGGTCCCTCCTCTGAAACCGGTAAGGGAGTGAGGGGGAAGTCTCTCTGAAGGATAGGAAGTGGCCCCACAGCCTTCGAAGGAGCCAGACTGGTCAGTACTTGTGCAAAGGTTGGCTCAGTAAGGAATGACAGCAAAGTATGCATGTCAGTATCCTTTACAGCAAAGTCTTTCTGTACAGAAAGAGTTTGAACAGGGGATGCCTGCGGAAAACAAAGGTAAATTAGTATGAATTCTTTCACAATTCGAAAAGTGAGTATTCATAAGGTACCTCTTGTGGGACATCTTCTGAGATTTGAGGTGAAGGCTCTATCACTTCTTGTTGAGTACAGGGAGCAGGAGTTAGATCCAATGCCTCAACAGGGGATGTGACTTGAACCTACAAAGGAGTTAACAGTGAAACACGAGCACAGGAGGCACGTAAGAATGTATGCAGTTTAAACTGACTCACCTCTTTTGGGGAGGAAGGCTTCTTTGGAGAAACAGACCTCTTGGGAGGGGTTGTTTTCTTCGCATAGGGGATGGTTTCATTCACTTGTCTTGTTTCACCTGGTTTGGACTCAAGAGTTACGATTACAGTAAAGTTTGCTTACTCTTAAGGGAGTGCTGAATCATAAATGAGAAAGAAATGTACCCCTGGAGGCCAGTGTCTCTGTGTCACTCTCTGTTTCTTCATCACTGGAAGAAACCTGAGGGCCACGCTTCCTAGTGGTCCTTGTCCTCTTCGAAGCTGAAGGAAGGGGATAAGAAGGTGACTCAGATAAATAGTATGGCAATTAAAAGACTAATTAGAGGGAAGGAAACCAACCTGGAGGTGTAGCTGAGGGCTCAAGATAGTGCTTGGTGGGAATTACTTCTTTGGGCGAAGAAGTAATTTTTCTTCTCTTCGAAGCATTTCCTGAAGAAGAGGTAGCACCTGCAGAATGGAGTGTAATTAGGTTTGGTTTCAGTAGAAGAGAGGAGGTTCAGAAATAATTACCTCTTTTCTGTGTTACCCTCGTAGATTGCCTTCTTGGTGGAGAGGGAGGAACGACCATTGCGATTGGGGAGGCTTCGACTGGGGTCAATTGTTGTTCAACTTCACCTCCAGCAATGTCTTCGATCCCTCCAGCCAGGCCAAATGCATTATCAGAGGAAAAGGAGGACGAGTCATGTTTTCCTCCATGACCAAATTCAGATTTATCAAACCCAATGTGGGCTAGAAACTTTTTGTAGGGTTTGATCCCTGAGAGGAAGGAGCAATTGGAGTGCCACCAGGTGTCAAAGGCAGGGGTGGTGCGTACCTCAGGTTCCTTGAACTCCTGGGTAATTGTTCTCCTCAATGCATTTCTAGCTTGAGCAAACCCTGTCAGGAAGTGCTCGACCGAGATGGGTGATCGTTCAGACATACAAATGTTGGCAAAGCCACAGCAAGGGGTAGGTATGCCCTGAACAAAGTCCAGTTGCCTAGCAAATTGTGCAGGGCAATATACCTCTGCATGTGCTATGGACTTGGTGGTGTTCGACGAAGAGATGAAGATCTCTCTGCTCGTCAGAATGTTGCTCCATGCTTGGAGAGCTCGAGAGGATTTTCCCTGTTTATCCGTCAGGATGTCGAACAGCCATGCTGGCCCAACAAGAGTAGGATAGGGATTGGGCCATTCCCTGTCAGAGGCAAGACCAGCAAATAAGCAGAGGTAGTACACCAAGGTCTGTGCTGTGCTGTCCTCTGGGTGAACGTAGTTGTCACCATGAACATTGGGCGCTTCGACGACGCCAGTAAGAGCTGTGGGTGCTTTGAAGGGACCCAACTCAGGGAAGTAGGCATGAAACCATAGTTGAATGAACCATTGAGGGCCTCCCTGTGAGTTGTTCAAACCCTTCTGATAGAAGTCGAACCCAGCTTTGTAGACGTGGCCAAGGAAGAAGGAGGCGAAGTCAAACTCTTCACCTCTAGCAAGTGCCAATGCCACCGGAACGAATTCATTCATCACTCTTTTTCCAGAGTGGCAGAAGATGTGCTTGCAGAGAGTGTAGAGAATGTAGGCAAAGAATTCTGTTTCAGTCACTTCGCCTACCAATTTCTGTTCCCTGGTACAGAAGTGGGAAAAGGCCCCATTTGTAGCGGTCAAACGAGTGAAGCCCTCGGGAGGATGATACTCCTGGGAAGGGTCAAATTGAGGGCCATACGGAATAAGCCCCAGCATTTGGGTGACATCCAGAACTGTGGGTGCCATCATGCCACAGTTAAAGCGAAAGAAGTTGAAGGATGGGTCCCAAAAGGCCAAAGCGGCCTGAATCAGAGAAGGATTTTGTGGGACCCCCCTTCGAAGGAGGGTAATAATTCTTCTCAAACCCACCTTCTCTAAGTCGTCCGACTTCGCAGCCAACATACGGGTGGTCCATATCTTCCAATCTTTGTCCAATGTGGGCCAGCAGGAGAAGGATTTCTTTGGGAAGTTTTGCCAATCGAGGCTCGAACAAGCCCGGATTTCGGCCTCCCCCAATTGAGGATAGTAAAGGGAAAGGTTAGCAGGGATTTCCCCTATGAGTTGAGGACCCAAAATGTAAGTACCTTCCTCGTTAGGGTTTGGGATGAAGACCCTGGCGTCGAGGTAGGGCTCTCCGGTCGGTCCTGGTGTTTGTCCTGACACGAACCGCCTTAATGCCAGAGAGGGAGTAGGATACTCTCGGACTGCTGGATTGCTGGAAGATGCCATCGATTTAGTTTGGTTTTGGTGTTGTTGGAGAGGAAATGAAGAGAGGGTTTTGTTCTTTCTTGAGAGTTTTGAGTTTGAAATGCTCGAATGCGTAGAGTAAGGAATGGGTTTGAATTAATTCCGCTTTTATACTCCTGCAAGTGGGCCAGGCCTATAGTGGGCCCATACCCTGGGGTCCGCTGGGATTGGGTTTTGCTTTTTTAAAGAGTTATTATTATTAGAATTTCTATTTTAATAGTAAGTCCCAGTCCAGCGTATTGGTAAAGAAGGGGAATTTCATTAAACAAAAAAAAAAACTGCTACTGGATTACAAAAATTAAAATTTGCGTATTTACACAAAAAAGAGCAAACAAGGGAAATCCTAGTTTCTATGAAAAGAAATACAAATTAGGCCTTCGAAGGGCCTGGGTGCTGAGAAGTTGCTTTTTTATTCTCGAAGTAATGAGGAAAGGACCAAGTAACAAGGCTGTGAAACTTGTTCCATGCAAATTGGAGGAATTTCAGCTCCATTTTCCTCATTTCTTCTTTGGAGTCTGACTCCAATTTCTTCTCCAGCAGAGGCCTAAAGCGGAGCACCTGTGCTTTGGCCTTCCTTCGAAGCTTAGCCTCTTTTGTGGGACGCTTCACTTGTCGTCTTTTGAAGCGCCTTCGAAGCTTTTTGTCTGCATGGCCAGGCACCACTTCGAAGGACTCAGCGGTGAAGTTCTCAATCTGGTCATGCAACTTCTCAATCCTTTCTTTGGCAATGGCATAATCTTGAAGGATTTGATCGAAGCAATACGCAGCGGTATTGGCTTCGAGCCATGACCTGATCACTGGTAAGAAATCCAGGAAACAGTGGATTTGATAAGAAACCGCGGAGGGGATGGAGCATAGTACCAGTGTTTCACAAGCCCATTTGAAATTAGTGAGTGGGACTTGTTCTTCCAGGATGTGAATATCCAGGAATGAGAAAGCTGCAAGGAGCTGTAAGGCTTTGCTCTTGTCAGTAGGATAGATGGAATAACCGTATTGCCATTGGAAATGAGGAGTGTTGATGGCAAGGTTATTCACCTCAGTGAACCAGTCGGGCTCTTCAGGAAGAGGAACCAGCTTATTGGTCTCTTCAAAGTCAGCTGGGAAGTGAGGGGTTTGTACCTCTGTGAGCCAGAGGGTTTTTTGGGCTTGGGCTATGCGTCTGAAGTCGCAATAGGGGGCAGGCCCAAGATAGTTTTCCTCTTGTTTGAGGAAAGGAGAAAATTTGAGGGACGAATAGAGTGATTCGAGCATGCCCATGTGAACGGTGTCGTTACCGCTCAATGGCAGGAAGTGGCTCGCCAAAAGGGTTCGAAAGTGATGGAATCTATTGGGTGTGGGGTCAGGTTGATCGAACTTGACCAGAATGGTGCCAGTAGTGTTGTTAGTGGAGTTTTCTTCCCATGAGCCCCAGTTGGACCCATCGCACGAATTCGAACGGGTCAAAGAGGAATCCCAACCCATGGACGATGGGTTGGGGGTATGGAATGTTCGATCAGAAATGATCTTGCCTGCCAACATTCGAGGGGAATTTGGAGGAGACATTTGGGGAGAGCAAGATTGATGATCAAGGTTATCTAGAATGAGATTGATTTCTGGAAGAGAGTCCATAAACGTAAGACTTCTTATCGGAGAAGACTTAAATTCGAAGAGGTTTACGAGGGGTAATGTGATTCGTTAAACCCTATCATTAACTGACATTTATAGGAAAATTATTGTAGCTATCTTTGGGAAGCTCAATAGACGTGCATGGGAATGAAATCCTGTCATGCTTCGTGCATCCGAATTTGAAGGGATATGGGCAGAGAACGTGTGCCATTAACATTTATTTAGCATAAACAAAATGTTAATGCGGGGGGTGTGTTTACATTCTAAAAAGTG